>PVJA010000040.1:172043-274097 GCA_004027025.1 Myocastor coypus | reverse complement strand
TTTATGTCTAGTTGTCCCCCCAAAGCCTCATGGAGTCATTGGGCGGGGACTTCTAGAGTTTGAGACTTGATCCATGATCCCTGGGATTATGGGTTTTAGTACTGATGGGATTATGGGTGGAAGTACTTCTGGGATTATGGGTGTAGCCTAGGGCGGGAGCTAAGGCGGAGAGCCTGAATGTAATATAAGGAGAGACAGACAGACAGACTGGAGCTCTAGCTGTTGCTGCTGCTCTTCTGCCGTGTTGGTTGGCTACCTCTGCCGCCAGTTTATTGCTGTTCCGCCGCCATGAACTGGATGCTCTCTGCTCTGTTCCACTCAGCCTTGGGCCAGCCAAATATGGACTGAAACCTCCATGAACTGTGAGCTAAATAAATCTTTCCTTCCTTCATTTTGAGTGTTGGGTATTTGTCCCAGCAACGAGCAAAAAGTAACTAAGACACTGCCTCAAAACTAAGAAGACAGCAGCCACCTCCCTTCCTCAAGCCACACAGTCCAACAACACACCATGCAGGACAAAAGCAAGTCAACCAGATCTTGCTCACACTCTCTGGTGGCACTTGCTACCCCCTCCTCCCCATATACTCATGGGGGCCTCTCACACCTACTCTCCCAGATGTGTTCCCAGGGTTGATAGAGCACAGCTGGAAGTGAAAAGCACCCACCCCCAACACGTGCAAGTCTTAGGCTTCAGACACATTTACACAAATGGAGACAAGAGGCTTCCCCTGGAGCGTGTTACACTCATCCTCAGCCAAAAAGATGAGCACATCCAAAGGCGTTAGGGGCTCTGGGTAATATCTGAAACAACTTGCCTCTCTTACGGATTGATAAGCATGGCTGCCACAAGATTAATTGTATTTTTCCTGGAACAAAGCTGGAAATCACTCAAAGGGCAATAAATGTTGAAATGTGTCTAGGCTCTGCCAAAATCTCAGGCAAAAAGCCAATAAGGCAATTTTTACCTTACGTGTTTGAATAGATTTAAAAAAAAAAAAATAGATCCATGCTGGATGTAATAGACTAGATCAGCCCAGGAGCTCTGAAGAGATTGCTCACTTTGCTTTGAAGAGTGAATTCCTAGTTGGCTATTTGTGAGACCACACGGTGGTGAGTGCCACCCATGAGAACCCACAGCCTGCATTCTCCCTGCTCCACCCCATGGAAGAATAATGGCTTACCCGGTATATGGACAACTTGTGGCTTTCTAAGATCATCTCTTCTTAGAGTAGAGAAGCCAGAAGGTGAAGTTGATGTATCAGGGCAAATGAAACTCTTAGCACAACTACCATGGGACTTTGAAAATATTTCAAAGTTTGACATTGTAAAGCCTCATCCTGGAGCTAGATCAAAGCCTTTCAGGGATTTTCTCAGGATTCAGCAGATGGGAACAATAACCTGTGTCTTGTATGAGCACAGAAATTTATGGATTGTAAAGAATTTTCATACATCATAGCATTTACCCTCCCAACAAACCAGCAGATTGGACATTATTATTATTATTGTTAATCTCACTTTACAAGGAAGAAAACCAATGATCAGATATTTTAAACTGGCTTGTAGAAATTTGCTGAAAGGGATTGTTATGGTTTATGTCTAGTTGTCCTCCCAAAGCCTCATACAGTCATTGGAGAGGATTTTTATAGACTGAGACTTAACTCATGAGTCACTGGGATTATGTGATTTAGTACTAATCTAGAGTTTGAGACTTGATCCATGATCCCTGGGATTATGTGTTTTAAGTACTTCTGGGATTATGGGCGTAGCCTAAGGTGGATAGGCTGAGGCAGAGAGCCTGAATGTAATATAGAGACAGACAGATAGACTCATGTTGTTGCTCTCTGCTGCCCTGGTTGTTCAGTTTCCTGTGTCACAATTGCTGCTGTTCTGACGCCATGAACTGGATGCTCTCTGCCCTGTTCCACTCAGCCTTGGACCAGCCAAATATGGACTCAAACCTCCAGTAACTGTGAGCTAAATAAACCTTTCCTTCCTTCATTTTAAGTGCCAGGTATTTGTCCCAGCAATGAGTAAAAAGTAACTAAGACAGGGATTATCAGACATACGCACAAAGATGGTTGCATTTACAACAAATAAGTTCAAAATAAAATAATTTGAATATGTTGTTTAAGGAACCGGTTACAAAAGCAAAGGGAAGCTTTAGAAAGCACATAAAGGATGCTGTGATATTCCATGGTTGGCAATGTGATTCTTACATTCCAGGCCTAAGGGATATAGGGAGGAAGCAGATACCAGAGCAAGAGAGAAAGCACTGCAAGAGAAAGAACACCAATTTGCAAGGCTCTGTGACCTTCAGTAAAGGCAGGCTGCAAGCTAAAAAAAAATAGATTAACCAACTGTCTGCGTCCCTGGGTTAACAGCTTTCATTGCTATAAGAAATAAGCAATAAGATGACGAGCTTTTAAAAGGCAATGGTGTATTTTAGAGGTTTCAATGCATGATTCATTGGCCCCATTATTTTGAGATTGGGGGGCACCAGATCATGGCAGATGTATATAGTGGAGGGAACCCCACCTCATCTCATCATGGCCAGAAGCACACAGCAGAGCAAGGAAGAGACTGGGGACAATAATCATAGTGGAGGGCCTCTGCTGAGGACCCAAGACCCCCTACTGGCTCTTGGCTGTCAAAGGTTCTACCACCACTCAATAGAACTACCATAGACACCAAACATTTAACATAGGTTTTAGGCAACATGCAAGATCCAAACTAGAGCATCTCCAAGTCCCAAACCAACTAAAACCAAGCAAACTCAAAAGACAAAAAAAAAATTAGGGCAAATCCTGTACCTGAACTTCTTGGAGCAGAAAACATAAAAGACCTAGAAGAACAAATGGCAGACACTCAACCCAAACATCTTCACCGTCTGGGCCACTGACCTAATAGTGGCGCTGCATTTTCAGGGCCCCTGACCAACAGAACTCAGGAACTGCATGCCTGTATAAATTTCCCAAGCACTTCTGAGGCATCCTGAGGTAATGGATCTAGAAATTCCAGAGGAAAGAAAGAACAAGTTCTGGCCTGGTGTGCCTTTCATAACATCCTCTGAGAGAGGCCTTCCGTGCTCTGAGTGGTCCACAGAAGATTTACTGAGCGCTGGCCACATGCAGGCACTGAGCTACATGCTTTCATACTCATTTCATTTTATCCTCGCAACCTTTTGGGGCAAGTCTATTACTATCCCTGTCTTAAACCGAAAATCATCAAGTCCCTGAGAATTTAAGTAACTTGCCCAAGATCAAACAGCCAAGTAAGTGGCAGACTGAGATGTGCATGTGGATTTGTCTGACCACAGAACCCAACCTCTTGGAGCTTATTAATTAAAAGAGGAGGTAGGTCGCACTCATTTGAAAAAGTCACAGAACAGTAAATCAGCAGAACTTATTAGTACTTGATAATGACGTCTCCCACTGGGCTTTTAATGTTATTTCAAAGCCCACTGCAAGGGCATTATCTGCTGCGGCTCCCTTCCCATGTGAGTCGGTGCTACTTCCTAACGCTGCATGTGCTCTGCCCACACTCCCAAGAAGGGAAGGGAGCAGACACTGAGGAGTATTTCAGAGTTTCTGCCCCACACCAAATAGCAGCCCAGGGCTCAAGGGCAGCAGGGGTGGTGATTCCTGGAATAGGCCAGTGATGGATCTGAAGGAACTTCTACTAAATCCTTATTCTGTGCTCAGCACAATTACAAAATAGCCTTACAAGGAAGCTATCTCCAACTGCCACGGAAAGGCAGGCTAACACAAGCAACACATTGCAGCATCTCAGAGTCCCAGCCCACTAAGTCCCAGTTCTGAGTCATCTACATTTTCAGCAGGGCCCGTGGCTTAACTAATGGGCATGGCTCAGGCCCTTAGCACAGCTGCCTCCTAAGGAATAGCAGCAAGGCCCTCCACCTCGCCCAGGAGCAGCTCCTTCCAGCTGCCTGCACGTTCCCCTTCCACTCAGACTCCACCGCCAGAGTTTACTCTTCTCCCTGCCAGGACTGCTGTACATTAAGATTCCATTTCACAGTGGGGTGAAAGGATAAGATGTATCTTAATTTACCTGGTGTTCTGCCTACCTAGCGTATTTAGGTTTTTCAGCCTGCTGAGAAGGAATCGGGCCTAGCTTAATGATCAGCTCAAGACTTAACCTGTTGCCGGTGCCTGAATGTGCTGTAACCCTGGTTAAAATTCAGGGACAGCATTTAGGCAGGCAGCCTGGGGCTAGGAGATCGTCTCTGGTCCTCTGTCATTACTTAATTTTCTGCCCAGCAAAGTCAAGAAAATAGAAGTTGTAATGAGATTAAGTCTGAATTTAGGAAATGTCACTCCTTGCAATCCAGCTCCTAGCTTTAATGCTTTTTGGCATGAGTGAGACTCCATATTTCTAGCCTGCCACCCAAACCCTGCAGTTCAGATGATTTCCAGGATCTTGCTGGTTCTCGACTGCCTTCCCTCCACAAATTATTAGAAATTAATTTGCCTTGGTTCAGCATTATCTGACAATGGCACTGACCCCCGCCTCATGAACCTTTCTGGCTAATTTACGTCTTCACCATGCAGCTTTATGTTTCCGGTGCCCGTGCACATTATTTTAAGCTCATGCCAATTATAATTTTTAATACAGACTGAAAAATCATGCTGTTACTTAGCAACAAAGGTCACTGCAATAAATAATAATATCTTGTGAGGCTATTGATATCCTCAATTCTTTTTCATGGTGATTTAGAGTCAGTAAGGAGACCTTTCTCAGCTGCTGCTGACATTTGAACTACTGACAAATGCCCACTACTGGAAGCTGCTTCAGTGTGAGCACATGCAGTTCCTCCCACACTGTCAGACCTCCTTCTCTTCCTTTAGCTGCTGTAGGACTGAGTAGCCCTGGATGAACTTCCTTCCTTCTTGGTGTCTCTCATACCTGAGGGGCACAAAAGAAAATCCAGTTAATGGACAGATGCCAAAGGTAATGGAGTCCACAGACATGAAGCTAAAGTCCCAGGAACATTTAATTTGGGGAATCAAGAGTTAAACATTCCTACTAATAGAGAAGGACTTTCCTCTTTGTAGACCATCTTATTCCACTGAGTAATTACCTCAGCTATTGTACATGCGGACCTTTCACAACAGACCCAAAGATGAGCATGGTTTAAGGCTTCCACTGGCTGGCTGAACCTTAGCCTTAAAGATCAGGATATCCCCTTTTCATCTCTCCCAAACCCCTAGAGCTTTTACTGCCATCTCTTCTCAGCTGAGTTGAACACCTCTTTCTTTAACGGGCAATGGGAAGTTAAAAGTCACCTTCAGAAACTCACCTCTCACGGCTGCTTATAAATTGCAAAGTCTTCTATAAACAAGGCAAGCCTGGTTGTGAGCATCATGTATGTCTTCGCAAAGCCTGGCAGTCTCCAGGGAAGGAAAAGTGCAGCCTCTCTTTCTTCCCTGTTTCCAGTGCTCAGCATAAATTATCTTACAGTGTTCTTTCTCAGACCAAAGAATGCCAACTCATGGTTTACTCTGCCCAGTCTGGAGCTTCCATCCTTAGGCAGGCAAGCTAGGTTTTTCTTTCTGGATCTTGACTCTTTCGAGGCCTCACGGGTGTTACAGTTTATATCTAGTGGCACCCCAAATCCCTGAATGCTTATAAGTGGAGTTTAGGGGAGGAAACTGGGTCGTGAAGTTAAGTTTCTAGAGGGCTCTGAGGTGGGGAGTTGAAGCCTGGCAGGGTGAGGAAGGTCACTATGGGTGCAGCCTGGAAGAGTATATCCCTCCTCCTTCCTTGATCCCTTGCCTCTTTCTGCTTGCCATGCCATGGACTGCTTCTCCACCGCAGTGCCCTCTACCATGCCGCCCTGCCTTGAGGTCAGTCAACTATGGACCGAAACTTCTACAAATCATGAGCCAAAATGAACCTGTACTCCTTTAAATTGTGTGTGTCAGACATTTTGTCCCTGGATTAAAAAAGCAACTAAGACTATAGGTGTCTGTGCCATGCAGTTGTTTCATTCCATAACTTCATATTCTGTTTTATAAAAATTAAGCCCAATCTAGGTGTGGTGGTGCACACCTATAATCCCAGCACTGGGGAGGCTGAGGCAGGAGGATCAGTGCAAGTTCAAGACCAGTCTGGGCTACAAAAGTGAGCTCAAGGCCAGCCTGAACTGCATAGAGAGACCCTGTCTCAAAAGACAAAAAAAAAAAAGTCAAGCCCAGTGTCATTAGTTCACATGAATTCATTGCCAGGTACCTCAGGTAGCATTATTCTCATGAATCAGATAGAAATGAAGTAGTAGAATTATGTATTCTTTGCTGAACACGTATCAGAGATAAAAATTCTAAAGATTCTGAGTCCAAAACTACATGCACTTAACCAATTTCCCCAACTTCATGTGCACTATGAATTCATTCTCATCCCCTTACTAGTGATTACATATATTTAATGTGGAGGACCGCCTAACCAGCTCTCCTTGAAGGAAGAGCAACTGTCTCTATTTTGACTGATTCTGGCCCTATTTTATTGCACTGATATGTAAGAGCTGGCTAGGACTTTTGCTTATCCTTTCATTTGGCCTTAAGCAATGTATATTGGTCTAGCTGAGGTGTTGATGATAGTCTTTGAAGGTGGTATATGTGTCTCCCTGGTAACCTATATCTGCTGCTCCTTAATGTGAGCCGGGACATGACAGGTTGAAGAGCTGATGCTCTGGCTGCCAGCTGGGAAGGAGCCTCCAGACAGAGGCTATGACTTCCTGGGACTTGAAAGATTACATCAAAGCTGAAGCACCCAAAACATTAGATACTATGTAAATAGCCTTATGCAGATTACTCTCTCTGCATATCCTCTGAAGGTGCCAGATGTAAATGCAGAGCCCCCACCTAGCTCAGCTCTTAGTATTCACTACCTCCCACAATTCTCAGTCATTCTTCCTCAAGTCACTCCTCCACTGAATAAAGCCGGGTGAGGCTTTGGATCGCTCTCCTAGTTCCAGAGAATCATCTCTGTGGCTGGACTTAGAGCCCCTTGACTCCCCAATAGTTATAAATATGTTTTGGTGTCTTTACTTTCGCCGTGGGTTGCATGGGAAGTCGTAGATTGGAAAATTACCTTGGTGAGATTCCCATAACATGACTTGGGATTACAAATACTGACTTCTCAGATCAAAATGAGGACCTAAAAGGGACTCCTACATTTTAGAGTCATAAAATCAAACCATACTACAAAGTTTTGAGTATCTTGACCTCCATAACCAATCAATGAAACAAAATGGCAAGGCACCTTGCCTTTCTGTCTGCCCAGTGATGCATCCACAAAACCAAAATGCCTAGATTTCCCTCTCCTGGCCAGGTTTCCTAAAGCTGTAGAGATCTATGCTTAGTAGCATATTAGAGTCCAATGTCTATTTGCAAAGCAGCATACCAGGTATCCCAAGAAATATATGGTAGACACATAACATAAGCTAAGCTAAACCTATGTGTTATGTTCACAGAACATTCCAGCAGAGTGAAGAATCTAACTGCAGAAGTTTGGCACTATTGAACTTCTCTTTCCTATAATTATCACTTTACTTCATCCCTAGTTGCTGGGGGAAATTGCAGTTATTATTCATTCTCATTTCTTTCCAAACCAACACTTTTCATATCTAGATAGAAGGTCAACGATCTGTAGAGAAAGGACCCAAGTTATATTATTTCAACAAGCCCCAGCAGGGCTTTCTCAGATGCATCCTCAATACTAAATGATCAGCGGCAATTTGGCTGATCACACTACTGTCTGGAGGTTGGAAGGCACCGGTGCCAGACCAGAGTGTGCCATTCTTCAGGAGAATTTTTCTCCATTATTTCATTTGAATTAAAAACCATTAGAGAATCTGCTGCTAAGGCAGTGTAGCCTGGGGCCAGTAAAATGACAGCTGTTAGAACTCATCTGCCATCCTAGAGCCCTGGTAGCACGCAGCCCACAATCAGGACAGAATCTCATCAGTCACTAGCTCAGCCTCTAGCAGAAAATGACTTCCTACACTCATCCATGGGACAAAAGCCAGCCATGCCATCAGGACCCTTAGGAGGACAAGAGCCAAGCAGCCACCCTCTCAAATGGATTTGTTTTGATGTCTCTACTTCTCCACGCTGCTCTTTCTCCTGGCCTGTTATATTTCTGTACCCTACTCAACCTGATTTCTGAAATGTCTGTGTGTTTCACCATGCCTCTGTGATTTACAAATTTTCTTGATCTTTACCTTGTTTTTTCCCATTGGTATTTGAAAGCCATGTTACCAATGTAAGAATCTCCATGTTCTCAGATGGTCTGTTCATTTTTCATCTATTCATTCATCAAATTTTTATTTTTCAATGTCAGTCTCGGGGAAGCTAAGAGCAAGTAAAGAAATCATTGTTAATATATGCATTGCATTTCTTTAAAAAGTCCGTAAATATCTCAGAGAAAGGTGAGACAGACCCGAGAAGAAAAGAGAGACTTGAACAGAGAAGGAAGTAAAAGAAGCTACTGTGTTAGATCCTAAGGACTGGGACAGGGATGGTTCAAGAAAGAGGGATGGATACAAATGAAAACAAAAGAACACATGTGTTTAGGAAATATAATGAGCTCTTCTTTGTCAGAGTGCAGAAGGTGAAGTGCGAACCACAGGGAGGATGAGCTAGATGGGCAACCAGGGTTTTAGAGGGCTTGTGTGACCAGCTAGGCCCTCTATGTAGCAACATCAACAGTGCACAGTTCTTAGGGTTGCCAGCGAGCTGAGTGCTGCCCAACGCACGCATCATGCTACTAGGGCCTTCTCACATCCCCGTGAGACGTTAAATTGGTCCATAAGAAATTTACCAGTGTTGCTGGTGAGAAGGCTCAGTGGTCTAAAGTGCATGCCTAGGCAAACTTAGGCAACCACAGGGACCGCAGTTCAATCCCTGGCACCACATGCTGTGCCAGCCCCAGCTCCAGGGCAGGCTGAGCCAACCATAATAAGAGAAAAAAAGAAATATATATATATATATATATATATATATATATATATATATATTCAGACAACCTCATGTTATAGCTCAAGAAACTAGAAGAAGGAATAACTAAGACCAAAATTAGCAGATGGAAGGATAAAATAATAACAACAGAAGAATAAGTTTGAGCCCATCCTGGGCAGTTTAGCAACTTAGCAACACCTAATTGCAAAATAAAAAGCAAGAGGCTGAAGATGCAGCTAGGTTTAATTCTAGCACAGAAAAATAAAACATAACAGAAAAGAACAGGAAAGGTTAACAAAACCAAGAGTTGTTTTTTAAAAAGGTAAACAAAATTGATAAACTCTTACCTAGCCTAAGAAAGACTTAAATAAGGTCAAAAATGAAAGAGATATTACAACTGATAACAGAAACATGGAGGGTTCTAAGAGACTACTCTGAACAATTATTTGCCAACCAATTAGCACAGCTAGAAAAAAAATGTATAAATTCCTAGGAACAGGGCCAGGAACATAGCTTAGCAGCAACAGCACCTGCTTAATAAGTGCAAGTTCCTGAGTTTGACTTCTAGTAACCCCCCCTGTCCCAAAAAAAAAAAAAAAAAAAAAAATCCTAGAAATGTAGCTAACTAAGACTAAATCACAAACCATTTGAAATATAAATAGATCACCAACAATTTAAGAGATTTAATCAGTAACTAATAATCTCTCATTGAAGAAAAGGCCAAAGATAGGAGGATATGGTATGTGAGAATCAACTGAATATAAACTAAAATTTAAACATGAGTTCTGAAACTATAAAGCTAACAGAACAAGACAAAGGGAATTTCCATGGCACTGGTCAGAGCAATGACTTCTTAAATATGACACCACAAGTTCAGGCAACAACAGGAAAAATAAAGCCAAGTTTTCATCAAACGAGAAGCTTCTCTGCAACAAAGAAAACAACAGCAGAGAGAAGAGATAACTTATAGACTAGGACAAAATATCTACCATTTATATGTTGGATAAGGAACTAACATCCAAAACATGCAAGGAACTAAAAGTATTGTTATTCAATAACAAGCTAACGAATGTTATTTAAAAATGGGCAAAGGAAAAATAAAATAAAATAAAAATGGGCAAAGGGACTTGATAGACATTTCTCTGAAGAAGCCATACAAATGACCAGCCAATGTGGGGAATGAATATTCAACATCACTAATCATAAAAAACTTGTAGACTATAGTCACAATGAGATAGTCACATAAGTTAAATTGTCAGTTATCAAAAATATGGATGATAACAGGTATTGATGTGAATTTGGGGGAAAGACAGCCCTTCTGCAAATATCCAGTGACATTGTAAACTAGCACAGCCATAGGCCTCATGCTGGAAAGACAGTATGAGGCCTCCTCTAAAGACTACAGCCAGAGCTACTGTATGATTCAAGAATTCCATTCCCTAGTAGGTTTGATCTCAGCATGTTAGAGAGATACTGGAAATAACCTAAGCGTCCTCCTTGATCATTTCTAGCTACTAAACACTCATGAATTCTGCCTAATAGATGTTGATACAAAAGCAAATACTCATCAGGAAAACTTCTAATCACTAGCACAAACCCAGAGCAGATGTGTGATCAATGCAAAACTCCATGTCTAAAATTTATTTTTTGCATTCCAGTTCCTAATTAAAACTTTTCTATCCAAGTCAGAATTGGTTTCCATTGCTCTAAGCTGTATTTTCTCTTCTGAATGTACTGTAAAAGAAATTACAACATTCCATGAACACAAAGTCCAACATCTACACGAACATACAGCTACTTGTACTATGAGCATGAAAGGGTTCCATGCATTTTTTTTGTAAGACTATGATTCTACCAGAGCAAAACGGTGTCCAATATTAACTATCCACACATGAATTCTACATACCAGTCTGCCAACGGCTTTGATTGCTCAGAAAATTCACATTTTAGTCTATGTAAAATAATCTTGGCCTTTCAAAGAAACAAAAGGGAAAATGATTTCTCTTTTTCCTGCAACAGGATTTTCTCTTTTTGCTTTGCTTGGCATCAGCTAAGGTCAAAGGGGAAAATCTATGTCTTCTAACATCCGCCTTTGCTCAAACTTCGTCATTATCTGGAACAGCCTCCGAGCCATGCTCTGCTGTTTGAGGGTTATTCTATACCTAAAAGAAATCAAGTGGCACTGTTGCACAGTCCCATGTAGTGGTGCATTCAGGTTAAGCTGATACAGGAGGAGAATGGGATGTCACGAAGCATGCTACAGCAGGTGGTCCCTCTTGCCATGCCGGAAAATACAGATCTTCAGAGCTTTTATTTGATCTTCTGGAAACTTTAATGCATCATTATGTGATCATGCTGCCTCTTGCATGTGTTAACATATGTGTTACACTTTCGAATAGGAGCAAATCTTCCCCCCCCCCCCCCGCCTCCCAGAGAAAGACTTTGATGATTCACTGGAACCACCCTAATGTGCCATGAAAACTCCCACTGTGATCTTCACCCGACTATAAAGCCCCAGAGATTCGGCTTTGTTGTCCCCTCTTTATCTAGGAAGCAGACTCCTGAACAAAAGCAAAATCAGTTCCTTCTAAGAAATTGGGGGTGCTTGTATTATACATCTTTTTGAGAAGAAAAACTTCTAAGACAGTGGTTTGGTTTTGTCTGGTTTTGTTTTTTACAAAATTACAAAACTGTGTCTGTGTCTGACAGCCATTTGATTAGAAGTCTTTCGATGTGTGATCCTGACACCCACTGGCATGGCCAGGGGTACTACTCGGCCTGCCCTTGGCTCCCTTGCCAAGCCCCACACAGTGGCTCCACCCCTATGATCCCATGGGGAAGTTTTGGGGAATGGGCCAGAAGGGGAAAAAATCCTAACATCCACTGGGAAACTGCTACCTACTATTGTGTGACAGACCAAAGTCACCAGTCTTTTGCAGCAGCAGTTTCCTTATTTGAAAGGAAAGTTATTTGTTCAAGTAAGACAAACTAAACATTTTAAAACAGAAGAAAGACTAAACCATGGCACAGCCAATCAGGGAACACTCTGGAGTCAGGAAAAAGAATGAGGGGGGCCTCAGGTACCAACATAGAAGGATGTCCAAAGCACACTGACCTCTGTAAATGCAAAGAGAGCAACGCATGGAACCCAAGACAATAAATAGCCCCATTTGTATAAAAGGCAAATTCCATGTACAAAACTAAGCTGTAAATTATTGTAAGCTTATAGGTAAATAAATATAAATACATATGTGCATGTATGTAACATATTTTTCCATCCTTAGAGATAGATATGAAGGATACTCATGGTGTTTCTGTGACAGTAACTGTCTCCAAGAGAGGAAATATGGTTGGAATGCATGAAGATGAAAATTGTTTCTTTATTCTACACACTTTGGCATTCTAGATTGCTTTTCACAATGACAATATGCTTATATAGTATTGTATAACTTAATAAATAAGCTAAGCCAGGCATGGCGGTGCATACCTGTAATCCCAGCACTCAGGAGGCTAAGGCAGGAGGACCTCTTGTGGGTTTGAGTCCAGCCTCGGCTACATCCTGAGATCACAGCTAGCCTGAACTGCATAACAAACCCTGTGTCAAAAAAACAATCAAAGGGTGGGCCAGAGAGCTCAGTGGACTAAAATGCCTGTTCAGGCAGAGTTCAGGGACTGGGGTTTGATCCCCAGCATGCCATTCTGGACCTGCCCTCAGGGCGAGCTGAGATGTAGATTGACATGGGGCATGGGGCCTTGCACCTATAATCGCAGTACTTGGGAGGCTGAAAACAAAAAGATCACTCCAAGTCTGATCTATGTAGTGAAACCCTGTACTAAATAAATAAATAAAGTAATAATAATAATTAAGCTAAACTGATTTTCTTCTTTATTTAAGATTCAACAAGTAGTTGAATCTATGGCAGATGGCTGATAATCATAATTACCTCCAATTTATTCTTGTTTTTCCCTTGGCTAAAATGATAGTAGTTCTCAGGGATGGAATGTGATAAGCTGCACCTTTGCTTCTCCAGCTTCGCTTGAGATTCTAAATAGCCAGCTGCACAGCCAGTGAGCTTGCCCTAGGAGGGCAGAATTGTCATCTCTTACCGACGTCTTCAGGAATCAACATAGCCAGAGCTGCAGCAGCGCTTTTATTAACATGAACCATGAACCAAGAATCTAAGAGAACTGCAGAAAGGAGGGACCAGGTGTGGGTCAGCCACTGAGCAAACAGGAGCGGCTCGCTTTCAAGAAGTCTTCAGGCGCAGGGGTCAGGGATTTGATGCCCAGGCCTGTGGTGCCAGTCCCCCCCCCCCCCCGCCCACAGGCATTCTGAGAAGACAACTGAGATTGGGTGTGGTGGCGCGCTCCTGTAATCCCAGCTCTTGGGAGGCTGTGTACAGGTGGATCACTATGACTCCTATCTAGTAGTGAGACCCTGAACACCTTATAGACCCTGCCCTAAAAAATACAGAAAAAAAAAAAAACATTCTGTGCTCTTGTTTGTTTTGGCCAATTTTTCTCGCTTATATCTTATAATCTGAACTACAGATTTGAAGACAACAATATGAAATATGCAAACCATTGTTGAATTCTTATCATTTTGCTTAGCATCTCTAATATTTTTATTATTTTTATTCTCTTTTAAAAAATAAAAATAAATACATCATAAAATAAATTCTTATTCCATTAAGAAATATAAGCCCTTATCAGGCTAAGCTGCTACTAGTGGAGGATTTTTGTTGCTAACAGCTAGATGCATTCCTAATTAAGACAACTTCCTGATATGTGCCAAGCAATGTCAAGCTGGAAACATCAGTTTCACAAGAGCAACGAGGAATCACTGACAACATAAGATGCCTAAGATTAGAGAAGAAGATGAGATCCGAAACATAAACTTCAAAAGTAAGGATATGAGAGTGGCCTTATTTCCTCATAAGAGTGTTGAATCAACTAAAGAAGATGCTATATGTGAAAGTAGATTGTAAATGGGAAAACAGTCTACAATTACTAACACTAGTTGGTTTACATTGCGACCACTCCACCACGGGTCCTGGCTAAAATTTCCTACACTGTCAGACCACAGGATTGGAAATCTCAACATACCGCATGCCTGGACTATGGGGTCTTGGGACAATTATGTAATTTCTCTCCACCTCAGCTTTCCAATAGGTATAATTGTAATTATAATAGTAATTACCCCCCATTTGATCATAGTAAAGATTGCATTAAATAAAATAACATATTAGAAGGCTGAGTACAGAGCCTGGCACACAGTAGTCCTCAGAATGGTCCACTGTTATGGACTAACTCTACAGGCATTTAAGCAACCCTACATGTCAAAGTGTTCTGCTCACAGCCTCCTCACAAGCAGAAAAGATCCACAGTACATACTTTGTCATAAAGCCTCAGACAACATAGTTATAAAGAAAGCAGAGTATTCACCGGAAGAAGGCTAATCCTTGATATTCTAGAAGAATTTGTAAGGCAGTTATGACAAATAAGCAAAGCATAAAGGAGGTAAAGAAGAATGCCAAAGGTATTCCCTGTGCTCTCCAAAAGAACTTGAAGAGATAAGACATAAATACAAGGAAAGTAAAAGCACACACAAGAGATAAATAACAGCCCTGTGCTGTATGGGAAATGTCACACGCCAATGCTTGATTAATTACCCAAGAGTGACAGAGAGAAGACAGGATGGAAAGGAAATGATCCAGGACTGTTCCACGCAGAAGAGTCTGCCCCAAGAACAGGCGGGCTTTAGTTACACAGGCAGGAGCTGGAGGAACCTAAGAAGAGGAGGACAGTTATCCAAGTCAGGACACCAAGAAGCCCCTGTGAAAAGGACTCCTGAGAAATAGCATGTGGGAGAAAGGGAGAGAATGAGCCAGAGTGGAACCATCAGTGTGGCCAGACAGAAGAGCTTGTTGGCCTAGTGGTTCTGGCAAAGCTAGCAAACTATGGGAAGATTAGCAGGCTCCCTAGGGCCCAGCTTTGTGTAGGAATACTGGAGGTGAGGTGCTCTGAAAGGCTTACTGAGTACTTTTGGGTAGCCAGCTGAGGAAGCCAGCCAAATGCAGAGGCACATGTCTGTAACCCCAGCCCTGTGGGAGATGGAGGCAAGACAATCTTAACTTCAGTCCCAGACCAATTTAGTGACTTAGTGAGTGAGAATTTTTGTCTAAGTAGAAAAAGGCCGTAGCTATCTCTCAGTATGAAGAGTGGTGGTGCAGCATTTAGAAGCCTAAGTTACAGTTTGAAGCTGCGTGGCATGGAGCAAGCTGTGTTAGTTCCCTTGTGTGAAAAATGGAACTAAACCACCTCCGTGGGAGGACCTGTGAAAAAAGAAAATAAATAACATGGAAAAGGTCCTTGTCACAAACCAAGAACAGGTGAGCCATTGTTATTTCACTGGGCAACAATCATCAAAGGGCAAACAATGGCCAGATTCATAAAAAGCTATAATTCAAGGTGTCATAGAGACCCAGACCCAAACTGTTCCCTCCTGTGTGATTTATCTGAAATGCTGAGGTGCTTGCATGAATTAAGCAAGCCAGGGAACAAGTATACAAAGGATGAAGGAAATCACACAACTCAAGCCCCGCTGTAGTTGGGAAGATATCTTGTCCTATCTTTATGTTCATTGGGGGACTCCTATTCTTATGCCACTCCGCATTAACTACACTACCTAAGCGATGTGTGTGTGTGTGTGTGTGTGTGTGTGTGTGTGTGTGTATGTGCATGCACACACACACACACATATTTCTGGCTTTGATGTAAAAGCAACAAGATCTCCTTTTTAAACATTATTGTCATCTGGAGGGCTAGATTTCAAGATTTTATCGAATGTTAATACCTCAGAGGGCATGAATTTAGTAGATTAGCTGCCTAGTCATTTTTCAAGCAAAACCAAAGCAAACAGTTACATCGACATGGGATCATGCATTCACTAGCCACACCCTAGGGAAGAGAGTGTGGAAGAGTCCCTGCTTCAGGAAGGGGAAGGCACCTCTGGGGAGATAGAGCCAGACACAGGGCCTTCTTGATGCAGAAGAATTCCTAAGGGAGGCAACAGTGGGGTCACAAGAACAACCTGACTCCAGAGATCATAGGGGAAACCTCAGGAACCAGGGAAAGTTGATTTAGAAGAAGCACAGTAGTCAATTGGCTCATCACATTTTCTGAAGATCATCATCTGAGATAAACTTCAAGGTCATTAAAGAATTTGAGCAAGAGTAATGGTACCTACTTGTAATCCCAGCCCTGGAGAGGCTAAGGCAGGAGGCTCATCATGAGTTCAAGGGCAGCCTAAGCTACATAGTGAACGCAAGGCCAACCTGAACTACACAGTGACGCCCTGTCTCAGGGAAAGAGAAAAAAGAGTTTGAGATTTAGCCAAAGCCAGGAACAGATGAGAAATATATCTAAGAAGGTAGCTTGACAAGTCATGCACAGCTCCACAAGAGCAGAGGACATGGCTTCCTGAGCATGGTGTTATACTGTCCTGAGTCCCTTGCATTGAACCGTGACAAATCCACATGTAAAATCTGAGCTACTTCTGAAACTGTGATAGGTGTGCTTTTGGATTGGGAGGTGAAGAGCAAAGGAGGTTACCTTTAGGCTGTTCTGGGAAATCAGATGCTATGGTCCATCCAAAACTCAACATAAGGAAGAAAAGAAAGTGATCATGACCATGTCCAACTTGCAGCCAGGCTCCCACACTGCCTCACCTAGGAAGATGGTGGAGAGCAACTCTATGAGGCAGACCACATCTGACTGGTTCAGTGCATATTCTAATGATCCTAATGCTGGCCATATTTCCAGGCACACAACATGTACACTGTCAATATTTTCTATATAAACTAATAAGGAAAACGTTTTAAAGAAAGGAAGAACATTGCTCAGCTCAGATAGCTGATAGACAGCAAAGGTAGCCCATAAACATGGGCAAACTCAATTCAGACTACACCTTCTTTATCCACATGATATTTCTCTCAAGAAAAGGTTAGTATTGTGCTGGTATATGGCTAACACCACTCTCAGGGCCAAATGGACACTCAGACACTTAGAATGAAGGATGATGATCAGGACGTAGAGTTGATGATGGATTAAGCTGGTTGGCCATTGGGATCCTGTGAGTCCTCTGGATCTCTCTAGTTATACCTGCGGGCTAGCCTGTGCTTTCTAAGGTGGCCGGTAACCACCTTGTGTTTAGCTGGGCAGGTACACAAAGAGACTTCTTAAGCTCCCACACAAGGGTGCCCTTCATGAAAGTTAACCTCCTTGGAGAAGGGAAAATTCAGCTCCCCGCCAAAGTGCCACCTCTAGCTACTTTTCCAACATAAGACCTGCACAAATCCACCGCACACTTTTCCCTTCCAGCTTGTCAGGAAGCCAACAGTGTCAGGTCAAAGGACACGATTACCACCCAGCAATGTCTCTCTTCCACCACCAGGCATGTGCTTTCTTCTCATAAAATCAGAACAGACAAGGAAGCTGGTAAGATTGATGTCCTGTTTCTCCCTCTTCCCTCCGGTGGGTATGGCTCAGGAGCTGTGTATTATGAACAATAAACACTGAAGTGAAAGGCTTCCAGACAATAGCCGTTTACCCATGACAACAACAACAAAGCAAAAGAAGAAAAAAAGTAAAAGGCTTTCATTGATACAGCAGAGAAATGAATTTGAAGGAACACATGGCGTACAAATAAAGAGCTGGACAGAACTGCAGGGGGAAATCTCCACCTCAGGCTTCTGGAAAGCTCCGTGTTCATGCTCACCAACATCTGGAGCACATACCTCAGGATGGACTGTCCCTGCGAAATGTAACCAAACAAATTGACTGCTCTGCTCCTTATTTAAAACACTTTCGCTTTGGCAATGAATGGGAAAACTACGACCATCATTGTTATGGCATTTGTGATTGAAAAATCAGCAGGTGGACAGATTCTAGAAAGTAAAAGAGTTTCATATATTCTGCAATCCCATCGGCCCTGCCAAAACATGAGCTGTTAACATAAATCCCAGAGGTTTTGTTTGTCTGTCACCTTTTGTTTTTTTGCCCTTGCTCAGGACTGGAAGGGATAGGACTTCAGGCGGTCCTAGCAAGCTGGCTTCATTAGACATGAGCGATAGCACACTTTAAGAGAAATTTAAAAATGTGTGTGAATTTCTCATTCCCACTATTTTCTGTGACAATTGGAAAACTCATCTTTCTGTTCACCAAATTCCAAAAGTGAAAAAAAAAGTTGATAGGTTTATTAATCATTAAGAACAAGTACAAAAATTGTGGAACATTTAGTAGCAGTGAGACAGTTGTCAAAAGAAATCTAACAGCTGAAAATTAAAAACAAATACCTACCCCCTCCCTAATTTTACTTGCTTTTCTAAAATGCCCTCATTGAATTTATTTATTTTTTTATTTATTTATTTATTTTTTTTTTTTTTTTTGTGGGACCCGGGTTAGAACTCATGACCTTGCACTTGCCAGGCAGGCACTTGTGCCACTGAGCTATCTCCCCAGCCCCTCCACATTGAATTTATACTGACACATATTTTCAGAAAGTGGACTTTATTTTCCTTGTCTGTGAATGTGCTGTATTAGATGATATCCTATCTGTCTTCCTGAATCAAACTCTTTCATTTTAAGTGCATGTGAATCAATATATACATACACATAATCACACACATATATGTGTACATGCACATCTGTCCACTTATGCACAATAAACATCTACACTTGCATGCATATATACATGTATGTATAGGTCAGGCGTGTATATGCATAGATATGGAGAAAGTATGTTGATACATCAACATGATTTTAAAATAAAAATATTTTGCTCTTGCATTTGACCGACATTTAGGCCCTTAGGCCTCAGTCTCTGAGTTTGAAAGAAGTGAAGGCTTGGAATCACGGATGGAAAATGGGTTTCAACTTGCTTGCCAAATCTTATCCTTTGCCAGGATCATTATGTTGAAAAGCACTGGTGAAGCTATGCCTGGACTCAACATAAAACAGTGCTTATATTTATAATGAGTATTTATATATAGTGAGCATTTATAATGAGTAATTAAAATAAGTCATAACATGAGGCAGATCATATGTGATATTTCTATTGCTCTCAATGAGCCTATTAAAATCTAAATCCTATTTCCCTTGTGTGAGAATGCTTGTGTGGACATAAAGAGAAGTTTGGATTAGATTTATTCTTTTGGGTTTCTCCCCCCAGAGGAACAACATGGAAGAATATGGAATCATTTACCTGTGGTCAAAACTTGCATCCTAGACTTCTGAGTTCAGATCCTTACACTGCACTCACCTCCTTCCCTCCATCCTGCTGTATTCTGGGGAAAGACATGGTTACCTGCAGCCACTGAATCAAGCAGGCAGGATCCATCCAAGAAGAAGCATCATCCCTGAGTATTTCAAGTAGAAAAACACTTAATTAGGGAAAGAGCTACACAAATAACTGCAGAGCTAAGAAACCAAAAGGTGAAGCAATCTGGGGATTAGTAGGGCCAGAAAGCTGCCGTCATCCTTAGACTAAAAGGGAACGGGGAGAAGATGATGATCCCGGAAGCTGCCTGGCAAGAATGGGAGTGGTAGGAGAAGCTTTGGAGAGCCCAAACCGTAGAAGAAATGACCTGTTTCTCCCTGCTCTCTACTTTCAGTCTTTTGTAAGTATTCGCTCTGATCAAATTCACTCGAAAGCCTGTTACCAAGAATGCCTGGGAAGCATAGCCATATCACCTTAAGCAATGACAGGGCCAGATAAAATAATATATTGTCATATAAGCTGGTAAACATAGAAAGGATCTCAGGCCATGACATGAAAATAAATGACTACATTTATATCTGTGGGATATGCTCACATTTTTCTACCTAATCCTTTAACTTATTTCTATTAACATACTGTTCCTCTCTCAAATGAAACAAGCAAGATTCTTTTCTTTCTAGGCAAGCTTCTTGTCTCTAGACTCATAGTCAAGGGACCCAGATTGAGATACAGAGGTCTTGATGGCGTCATACTATAGCCAGTTCTTTCTTTCACAATCTCCCTTCCGGAGGATTCCAGCCCTCAGATGACACAGAGACAAAAGAAAATGCCAGAGACAAACTCCCAGGAAGCTGAGCTCTCTTCAGAGACCCATTTGTTACATGAAAATATCTTTAAAGCAATAGATTGGAAATAGTTCTACAACTGCAAGATCCCTGAACTGCAGAGACTAAAACAGTGATTCCTAAAGTGTGGTGCTTGCTATCCATATCAGGACCACTTCAAGACTCCTGTTAAAGACTTAAGTTCAGTAGAAGTAGTAAATCTAGACTTAAATCCTGGGTGGTGTGTTTTGGGGAGGATCTCTAAGATAGTTTGAGCACACAGTGCTTGAACAAGGGAATCGTTGGCACCAACCTGAAAGCCAGGGTGTGGCTCCTGGCATTCCCTTGCAGGTAAGCTCATAACAGACTTTAATAAGTCATGCCATTGATCACTGTCAAGAGGAAGTTTCTCCATTTGATAACCACAACAATTCTTTGCCCAGTCTTATTCCTTGGGGTCTGTTCTGCCTCTAGACAGTATCTAAACAGTTCTTTCTTCGCCTTCCCTGGGCAAGAAGTCTGGGTCTGAGCATGTCAAAAGCTTTCTTCTATGCTCACTGCAGTCCTCTCTTCTTCTTCTCTTTGGCCTCACACTAAGCTCCCCAGAGGAGCCTTCTCCTGGACTAAGGGGCACAGGCTGCCAGCTCCTCTTGCTGCCCACTGCACTCTGAAGTGGCAGAGGAAGCGACTCTAGTAGATACAGCTGCTGCAGCTATGCGCCTGGGCAGCTTGCCTATCACAGGTGGTCAGAGCTTTGGTTCCTCTGGGTCTATTAAACTGAAAGGGCCCTGGGGGCTGGTGCCATCTTGCACCTGAATTTGGGAGGCCAATACCCTTCACAGGTCCCTCCATTGCAAAACCATCACTCTGCAGATTGACAAGTGCCCTTTATTCCTCTCCATGAGGAAGGCATTGAGGTGCAGAATTGTTATTTGTGCCTGGCCTAAAACTGTTTCTTTTCCTTTAAACAATCAACAGGGGCCACCTTCCCGGGGATGGAAGATGAAAAGACGGTAAGATTACCTGCCAGGACCACTTAGGCTTTAATGATTTTCATGTGAGCGCTTCCAGAGAAGCTGTACAGCAACCAAGTCATAGGATGCTGGTCTAATAAAATTAAAATTGCTAAAATAAACTGCCGGGCATCTGGAAAGCACCAAGAACACAACATATTATGTGAACTGACATCCAAATATTGTACACCTATGCAGCCCCTGAGTTACAACAAATGCGTTGTGCATGCTAAAACATTATTTTTTAATTTTAATTTCCTTGTAAGTAGATTTTAATCATTAGGTAGCCCAATCATATTCAATATCAATTTCCTTTATGTTGCCTTGTGGTTTGTAGTTTCTTTCTTTCTGTCAAAATCACATTCACAAATGTTCTATAGCTGCAAATACAAAACAAAGGCTATTTAAATGAAATGTAAAGGTGTTTACAAATACCCAAATAATAGATAGGCTTCCTTCTTTTTTCATCCAGCTATGCTGGAATCTATTAGAGACAGATTTGCAATCGACTAACGGTCTAAATATAAACACTTAGTGAGTCTCTGAGAATCCAGTTCTGCACATCACTCAAAGAAAAACAACACAAAGCACCAAATGACATTCCATTTGATCATGAATATTGATAATATTATATTTATTTTAAATATAATGTATTCATCGGTACTCAGGCAAAAGTAAAATTAAACTCATCAGGATCAGAATAACTGTTTGGTTTTGCAAAAGTCAAGGACCCTCGTTGGGTGGCTTAATGACTTCTTGTTTGTGTTCTGTTTGCATAAATTATCCATCAAGTGCAGCCATCACACCGGATGCTGCGCAGCACTTGCGGAGGAGCGAGAGCCCCATCCGGATCCTCATTAAAGGGAAATGCGATTGGAATGGAGTCACGATTCCATGCCTGGCGAGAATGCGCCTTCTCCAACCTCTGTCCCTTTGCACCAATTCCACCCAAAGTCGGAAGTGGGCTCACAGACGTGGATTTTTAAAAGCAACGGATGCAATCGAACAATAGACATTGTGAGAGAAAGCTGCTGTGCCTGTAGCCAAGTGTGATAAAGAAAGGGAAGAAAAACCATCTAATGGGTTTCAAGGCAATTAGCTGGGTCTCTGAGAATGCAGGTGCTGGGTAGTGCTCCCTCTGTTCATCTAGCCATTTATGAACCACAAAATAAGAATAAATAAACCCCCTTCTCAATTTCTACAGACATTCTTTCTACCGCATGGTGTTACTCCCCAATAAACTGGGAATGGATGAGACTCAAGTCACGCTGTGTGTAATACTAATTAGGTAAGACAGGCAAAAGTAATGGCTGCCTTGTTCCACACAGCGCAATCGCCGTGTTCCAGTCTGGACACATCCTGCAGCTATTCTAATGTAATTGTATTACTTACCTCAGGAAAACCTCTGAGAATGTTGTTTTCTAGAAAAAGATAATGCAAAATGAAGTTGTGGAGCATGAGAGAAGCCACATAATAGGATGAGAGTAACTTCCCAATAGAGTGATAAGATGTTATGTTTCTGAGATTGGCAGAGCTGAGCATATGTTGTATTGGAATAAAAAATGCAAGTGAATCCGAGGGAAGGAAGAAACACATCACTTCGTAGGGCAATCTTAAGTAAAATTGCCTGTATGCCTAGAGATAGTTCTGCTTTCGCTCACAGACATTCAGCTCCAAAATAAGAAATTGAAGAGCACTGTCAAATGATGGTCATCGCCCTAGACTGGCCTCCGCTAGACCTGCCCTCAAGGTTGAGGCGTTATTGTGAGCAGCTTAAGCTTGTCACAGACGTCATGCAAGACAGCAGATTCCTCCAGAATCCACCCTGCTACTTCTAGGACTCAGGGTCAGACACGAACTAGCTCAGTCTGGTCTTTAATACTTTAAAATGATACCAAAACTGAAGGAGCTCTGATGTGCTTCGTTATAAGGTATATCCTCAGGCCTAGGAATACTTTATAATATGACCTTACAGACAGGTTCAAGCACATGGAGGGACACTGTGCTCACAGGTGACAGGAAACAGCTGCATTCCATTTACCCAGAGGACAGGAGAAGAGGAAAGGAAATTTAAATTGCAGCAGCCAGGTGTGACTGGTGTTAAAGACAGAAATGAGGACAACCGAGTTATTAAATAAGAGCCACACTATTAAGGGAGCACGTGAGGATGGATTTTAAAAATCTTGGAAGTCAGCAAATGCATCCATAGCAAAGTGACACATTGAGTATAGCAACTCCCAGCCTGCATATATTTTTTTCATAAAATACTATCTTGGACAATGTGAAATGACTATTGCAGTAGGCCACAAACGGCCAAATGTCAGCAATTTCATGTGGTTCAACCTAATATTTCTGAGGCCAATCAGACTCTTAAAAAACACCTCAAGCCTAAGGCAACAGATAAATATTTGTGGATGGGTTAGTAAATAAACGAATTTTCAAGTGTTTAAAATGAAACCTTTTAGCTGAATGAGCAGGAATTTCCTAGTTGTTTTGCACAGATAGCAGTGCCATGGAGATTTCTTTCTTGCACCTACATCGATTACATTTTCATACCAGAGGTAGAACTCCTTCATGTTTTTGAAGCTAGGTTCACTAGTGTCAGAGACTTTGAACACTTTTATATATTCTTAATAATTATTTTCCACACTCCTTCAGATGGTCAATAATAAAGGTTTATGAAAATAATCAGTCCCCTCTTCTGCTTTAAATATTTTGGATATTAATGGGAAAATAGCCAGTGGTTCCAATAATGATTAATTGCTTTCAAATCCTGGTATGGCTTTAAAAGTGAGGAAAGATGTTCTCCTTCATTGAAAAATCTTGAATTTGCTTTACTCACCAAGCTTGTCAAGACCTAGCCTAACCTCTTAGCCTCTCCTCGTATGCCAACTCCATTCTTTCAATTACGTAAGCCAAAACTTTCTCGCACCATTTCCCCAGTCTATCAGCAAATCTTGCAGCACCGCCTACGCAGATCCCGAATCCAGCCTCTACTCACCCTGTCTTCTGCTATTGGCCTTCACACAAGCCATGATCCTCTCCCTCAGTTATCCCATGAACCCCTAAGTAGCTTTCCTACTTTCATCCTCGCCTTCCTGTACCTTATGCACCATAGAACATAGACAGAATGGCACTCAGGGTTTTCAATAACTCCCCACTTCTCTTGAGGTTAAAAACCCAAGTCCTAACAGCGATGTAGAGGTCTTTCCAGTCTGCTGGGCAGCGCCTCCTTCCTCCCTGTCCAGTTCTTCTGCTTCTCCTCCAACCCCCTCCAGACTTTCCCTCAAGTCCCTCCCTCTTTTACTAGGCCTTTCGGTCATCCTACCCAAAATAACACTCACTCCTCACCAAACTGGCATCTCATTTCTCTGCTTCATTATGTCCTCTTGGCCTCCATGCAATTTTCAAAGATATCAAAACATTCCTTGTTATTTCTTTCTTCCAAAGGTGGGGCCTAATGCCTCCTTTCTTGAGTAAGGCTTTGCTAGGTGACTCACCTTGAACTGACAAAATGTGCTCGACATGACAGCTGTCATATGAAGGTGTCATGGCTTTTTCTGGCTCTCTTTCACTCTCAGAAGTCAGTTGTCAAGTCATCAGGACACCCACACCACCCTAGCGAGATCAGCATGAAGAGGAATCCAGGCCTCCTGCCAACCGCCCAGGAGCAAAGATCCTGGGAGAGGGTCTGCCAGCCTCCAGCAAGCCCTCAACTTATGACAGCCCCAGTCAATATTTTGTCTTTGACCTCCTGAGAGATCCTAAACAAAAACCATATAACTAGGCATTTCTCAAACATGTACTAGTAAAAAATATACTTTAACTGAGGAAATATACTATTATCACTCTAAGTTTCAAACTTTGGAGGTGATTTGTTACATAGCAATAGATATCTAATCCAGCCCTATCTCCATCTAGATGTATTATATAGCTTACTCCATCATCATGTTTACTGTCTCCTCTAAGAATTATAAATTCTCTGCAGGAAGAAATATGGTCCATTTTGCTCAGTACTGAAATCCGCACAGCAGAAACAGTTAAATGAATTAAACTTTTATGTTTAATAGTGAATAAATTAGGTAGCCAAGATGCCATACATCAATGGATCAGTGAAAAGAGGATGTTTAGACACACACTTAGAGTACTAGCAAGAGTATAAATTACTTGGGTTCAAGTCAGGAGCAGTGATTACATTTGTTCATACTGTAGCCTTCTATCTTTGGTAGGGCTCAGGAGTAACCATGACACTGATGACCTTATTTTTCCACTGCATGCTAAAGACCTGTCCTCAAGAAAAACAAATCAATGAGGTGATCCTACAACCATAATGCCCAGACTCTACATCCAAGTACCTTGCCACAGGAAGTCTGGAAGAAGAACTTGGCTTGTCTATGGCAAAATCATCCTCTAGATTGTTCTGTTCTATGACCAAGACTGGAAAGCCCTTTTCTGGGTGGTACACAGCTAGAGAATGTAGGGGGATCCACAGTCCTCTTGCATTTCACACTAATGCAGCAACTCTGAATGAAGACTCATCCACTCACTCCTCCACTAATTATGTGTTAAGCTAGTGGGCACTGAGCTAGGCCCTAAGGCAGAGGAGAGCTTGCCAGAGCTCAGGAACTGGGGAGCAAGATTGGACACTCACCCAATGAGACACCAATACGCAAAGCCTATTGTCAGCATCCTGTTCTTTCCCACCATCAAAAGTCTGGATTCATGCCAGACACACACACACACACACACACACACACACACACACACACACACACACACCCTGAGTTAAAAATACAATGAGCATTCATCACCGGAGACCAGAGCTGGGTGGCAACTGAAGAGAGGGAGGGCTGGGGTCATCTAAGGAGAGTGTATAAAATACAAAGGAAAAGAGCCCCAAAGGAATCCCTGAATCTAAGGACTTGTAGAGGAAGCAGAGTTTGCTCTGGAGTCTAAAAATTAGCGTTCCCTGCAGCTAAAGGAAAATCTAGAGAGTATGAAGCTGTTTAAGTCAAAGGTAAAAGACTCAGGCAAAAAGCATGACCAAGCCCCGCGACCCCACATGTGGACTGGTATCCTGCCCACTCAGCTCTGTGCTCACGACCTTCTGTAAAATGAGTTTCATCTAAATGAAAGCTATCTCCCTCCAAGCACTTGGGGATTTGTCCAATCTTTGACTAGCGCACAGAGCACACAGATAGGATTTTTCTACTTTGTGGTTCTAGTCCTGGCCTTTCACTAAACTTGAAACTTAGAAAACCAATAGTTTAAGGGTTTCTGTATCCTCATCTCCTGTGGTATCAAAAAAAATCTTTGAACTTATTTTTTTTTCCTTTTCAGTTCTGATATTCAATTAAAATGATGTAGCATACGTGTGTGTGTGTGTGTGTGTGTGTGTGTGTGTGTGTGTGAGTGAGTGAGTGAGTGAAACAGTTCTCCATCTAACCAGCATTCTTCACTCTGAGAAATGGAAAGCACCTTGCATAGGAGAGGGATTATGACCTGACTTTATTGGGAAGGGAAGCAAATACTGTCAGGCATATGCTAATTTCCAGATTACTAGCTGACAGAATCATCATTCACTTGGAAAGTATTTCAATACCAATCGGAGGAGTTGGAACAAACATCCCCAGGCATTCTAGGAGTACTGAAGAACTGTCAGAGCCAGAGATTAGACCCAGAAGTTCATTTGAGTTACACAATGCCCTGAGCTTCAAGGCAGCTGACAACACTGTTGGGGCTCCCCACTGGTTCACTGGCTCAAGCCTGGTTCAAGGGGGAGCATCAGAAGACGCTAGCCCCACACCAATGGCACAACACGGTAGCTCTCCAGCTTCAAGCTTGGCTTGAGCAGTGACATGATTAATGCTGCCACGGGGGCAGTGCTGGCAGCAGTGACAGGTCATAGCTGTTCAGTCCCTTTGCCAATTAATTCTCAAGAAGGAACTATTCTTAAAAGAGATTTCCACCCCACCCTGGCTGCCTCTACTCCTCTAGAAGGAAAAGAACTTGAGATTTAGAAACACAAAAGGAAAATCAAGATCAAGAGCAATCCTTCCCGCTACAGTCTACAGTAAGATTTCTCAGCATCAGCACTATTGATATTTAGGGCTGGAGAATTCTTGGTTACAGGGCTGTCTTACTCATGGGTGTGGGGCTGTCTCTGCTCTTGGCTGTAGGGTTTCAACCCACAAGATGCTAGTAGAAAATCCTTTCCCAGTTGTGCTGTACCAAGAATGTTTCCAGACAATACCAAGTATCTCTCAAGTTGGCCACCATTGAGAATCACTGCTCTGAAAGCTGTTCCGACAAAAGAGCCCCGGACAAACAAGGCTAGCTAAAAGTAGAATTGCCCACCCCCAGCAGAGACACTTCAGCCAGCCTCCCTGCGTGGATCAAGGGTGAGAAGGAAATTAAAAACAAATAAACAAGAAATGAAAAGCCACACATCCACAGGCAGCTCCACCCTACTAATTCTGAAACCCCACATCTGTATTTCAAAAGCTCCAGCTGATGGCTTGCCCTTGTGCGACCTCCCAGCACAAAATAAACTCAAGAATCCTTTGTTTCTAGCCTCTGTGCCTCGTCTCCATGATTATGCCTTGAACTTCCTCTCTGCGGATCTCAAAAGCAGTTTATATGTAGGCAGAATTCCCTTTAATAGTGAAGAAAGAACTGACCAATAAAGAACACCTGGTTAGGAACTCATCTACATCACTTAACTAGCTGCACACCTTCTAACTCACCACGTAAACTTTCTGGAACCACTTACCCACCTGTACAAATACAAGGCATGGGACATCTATATAATGCCATGCAGTGGCTAGGAGGCCAATCTTCATGCTGCTCAACTGTGATGGTTATAACTGTTTCACTACATCCCCAAGTCAACCGTGCAGGGTTTGTGCTGCAGGAATCTGACATAAGTCCACAACACTAGACTTCTTTCATTTCAGTCTGAACTTCATTAGAAGGGTTAGTGTAAAAAAAATAAAAAATAAAAAATAAAAAAAAAAGAGAGAAGCACAAAGTGTGATTGAAAACCATAGTGAATATTCAAACTCACTTGCAAAAATATATCACCATAAAAGATACATTATCATTAAAGACCCTAAGACTACACCACCTCTCTCTGGACATGCTTATCCCGTCATTCCTGCCCCTTTCTGAAGTAGTTGTAGAAGTCTTCCTTGAGTGGTGTCCTCAGTCATACTATCATGACTATCTCAATGTCCTCAACCCATTTAAAATATTTACATTTATGTTCATGGTGCCAGATCCATGAATAAGATGGACAGGGATTTTTACAAGACTGCTTCTGTTAGATAGCACTTGAACAACATTTACTGTATTTTTTTGCCCTATTTTGCAGAGACATAAAGAGCTGGCAAGCTGCCAGAGAGCTACGCTGGCACAAGAGAAGTACCAAGAAGCTGAAAGAGAATTCCATGAAATTCTCCAGGAGTGGCCTTGTAGCAGACTGGTTTGTAAGGAACAAAGGAGCCAGTAGTCTGTGTCCTAGTACTGCTTTCAACTAAAGGATTCTCCAGGCATCTCACCTGTTCTCTGGGCCCCTTAGCCCTGCAACACAACACTCAGAGAATGGTGAAGTGCCCGTACATCAGATCTCCCATGATTTATGTCTTAGAGGTCCCCATGAGCACCATGCAGTTACAGAAAGGAAGAGGACTAGAGAATGTGGAGAATGGCAGTGTTACATTGATGGGAGGGGGGTCCAGTCAGGAGAGACAGATGGCTAGAAGGGTGAACTGAAGGGTGTGTCTCCTTTCCCTGGCTCCTCCCTTCACTGTGTCCTTCCTGATCACCCCGATCTGAGCAGCTTTTGCTCCCCTAGGCCCCTTTGCTATGGCTTCCTGCATTGGAGCAAGCCAGCTGTGGACAGAGCATGTGGGCTTAAATAAAGCTCTCCTCCTTTAGGTTGTGAGTGTTGGATATTGTATCCTAGTAATAAGGAAGCAGCTAACGCTGGACGTATGGGGGGCCCCTAAGGAAGAGTATTCATCTCTCCTGGTGAAGCAGGGATGGGTTCTCCTGTTCTTTTGTAGATATTTTGTTAGATTTAAAAACTAATATTTGAAGTTCCTGATAGCTCAGTAAAATAAGCACTTGCCTTATACATACAAACACATACACTTGCCTGTCCTACCTGGGACAGGACCTGAAGGGGGCGTGCTGCTCAGTCAAGGAACCTTTGCACTTCTGTTTTGTCTCAAACCTCTAAGCCTCCAGGAGCAAGCCGGAGATCTTGTTCCATATTGGATATAGCTTTCTCAACTTTGCCTCCTCTTTCCTTAATTATTTGCAAAGAGATGCTAGCAGAACAGGAAGTCGACTCCGCGCCTGAGGGAGAAGCAGTCTGAAGCAGTGGGTGATGTGCCGCTCCCAATAAAAATTAATGGAACAAAACCCCCCTGCGTGCTGCATGAGTTTTATCTCCTGGGGAGCTTATGTTTCCATTGGTCTCTCACCGAGCCCTCCTTCTGGGCTCCCCTCTCCCCTGGGTGTCCTTGGCATAGGTTAAGGGACCATCATTAAAGGGAAAGGAGCTCAGAGTAAATCAAAGAGGAGGGAGCCATGCACAAGTGCATGTAACCTTGCATGTACATGGACATACAAACACATGCACTTGCACACAGATGCACCCTTCTGTGGTCATTTTTGAGAAGTGAAATCATTAGTGATCCCATGAGGGACAAGAACTCCAACAGAAGGACAGGAAGTAGGAATTGTAGGGAATGACAAGAAGGGCCCCACTAAGGATTTGGAAAAAAGTCAAGAATTTTGTTTGCTTTTGCTTTGATTTTTAAACTCAATCACTTTCTGTGTGCATTTATTTCTATTGTGAAATCTGGCGATGGTGTTCATATGTCCAGAGCAACATACACAAGAAAGTCCGAGCCCACCCTTTCACCCCTTGCTCAGAGTAAACACCTGCCATGCTGGGTTATTTGACACTGTCAGTCTGATCACTCCAGGAACAGTATTACCTGGACTCTTGTTCCCCCGTAATCCTGGGCTACAGTTGCTCAAAGGTGAAGTTGCATGAGATCTGGGGGAAAACTGGAGTCTGGAAACAGGAGCCAGTAAATTGTGAAGGTCGTCGTGGGTCCGCAAGAGCTGAGATATGAGCCTGGCCCCGCTTGTTACCAGTCTCCTCTCTGCTCCTGGCTTTCTACACCAACAGCCCCCTGACCAGCAGTGACTCCAGTGACCTCTAGAGGCATCACTGTAAAGTGACAGAGACAGAAGTCGCAAAGAGTCAGCAGCACGGTGCCTACTTGTGACAGGTGATTTATGTACTTGAAGAAAAAGTAGTCCTCCACAATTAGGAAGCTTCGCATATAAGGGCCTTGGGATAAGGATGTGGGGAAGGGGCACAGGGGATAGCAGGTGATAAGGAACAAGCCCAGGGCCAGGGATCATTGGAGAGAGCAATGACAAGGACAAAAGGCCCAGCAGCCAGGGCCGGGAGCTGTGGGAGGGTTGGGCCCAGGCAGTGCCCAGGGAATGCGGTGGGGAGTGAGCTAGAGGTGTCTGACCAGAGACCCATGCTGGTGCTGAGCTGACACAAACAGGCAGACGTGGTGGAAACTCTGACCAGGCCCTCACCGTGCAGAGGCCTGGCAGCTCCCAGAGACAGGCAGCCCCAGAGGCCGTTAATGCTTCTGTGCTGAGCTCAGAGTCAAAGAAGGCAATGAGGAGCAGGCTTGATGGAATCTCCAGAATGGAGCTATTCGTCACACTGAAAGCTTGAGAGCCACTTAACTAGAACAATGTGCATCTAAGGGATGGTACAGCACTGGGTGGAATATTATGCAGCCATTAAGCATGACTGTTATGAAGACTGAGTAGCAATCGAATGCAGGAAGCAATCACAAGATGCAGCATCCGCTGCTAAGTACAAATGTCCTCTCATATGCAAGCAGATAAACACTAGCAGAGAAGTTCTCAGAGGAGCTGGCGGCCTAAAGAATGGGCTTTAATGTTACACAGGCTATTTTTCTGTCTGCTTTCAATATTTTGTATCTGATAACCACTGTTAAATTTAAACAATAAAAATATTAAATCATAAAAAAATTTGTATCTGCTAACAGACTATGTTTACCATAATGTAGAAAAATTATAGTGTGCTATAATGTAGAGGAAAGAAAGTGATCTGGCTATGTACCACAATGTCTGAGACTAATGCGGTCCTTACACAGTGTGGGGGTCCAAAGGGAATGCATTAGTCCTCACATATGTGCCAAGAGGAACACACAATGCACACAACACACACCATGCCTATACACACAACATACAATGCAACACCATATATATATATATATATATATGTATATAGATGTGTATATATATATATATATATATATATACACACACAACACGTACAGCACACATCACCATACATACCTATAACACATACCACACATCCCCACATAGCCTACAGAGGCACACACGTGTTTTTATTCTACGTGCATTGCACATGGCTATCAGTTTCGGGCAGAGCTTGCCACCAGGGATTGCCAGTCAGTCATGCGCATGGGACATCTCTCTCCTTTTTTATTTCACAGGAAACTGAAGTTTTCTCTCTAAAAAGAACACCCTGGGTGTCAAGTTAGATCCCTGAACGATTTCCCACTATGTGGACTCTATTGAGAGTCTGATCCTGGACCTGGACCTAACAGCTACAGTGTAAGATCCCGAAGAGCTGCCATCAAAAAGCCAGAGTCTTTATTTGGGAAAGCTCAGCCTTCTCCTGTCTGGAAAAGAGAATGCTTCTTGTTTCTCCCTACACCGGCTCCGGCAGCTTTATTTGCTCCAAGGAGGTGTGCTCCCACACGGGAAGTCAGGCTGTACTGGTCGTCTCTCATTACGATGCTGCTATCAGGCTTGCTGGAGTCCTCTAGCATTCAACATTAGGCACGGTACATTGCATGTATATAAATCAAATTAACATACACTGTCACTACCCGGTTGAGCAGCTGTATTCTTTGTGTTAAATTTCATAGTTAAAATGAAACACTTTTCCATGACTAGCTTGCAGCTCCACTGGGTGACTGCAATGGTTACCTGCCAGAATTAAGCCTTATAATGCCAGCGTTGTCTCAAAATGGCACACACAAAACGGATTTACAAAGTGACTGAAGAGTTGCTAATTGCCAGCAAAATAAAACACTGCTGTTGATTTAAATCTTTGAACCAAATGTTTGCATAAACTCAGTACCTTCCTAGCTCAGGTGGTTAGAGCAGGAGTCTTTAAAAGCCAAGGTGAAAGTTTGGTGTGTGGGCCTACTTAATTTGCTGGGTGTATGACTTGGTAATCCCCAACCTCCTGCACCAGCATGCCATGCTGTGTCGCACTAAGAGCCTACTGCACACCGTGCACACTACAGACACACTATGCATCTGTTTCCAAAAAAAAAAAAAGAAAGAAAGAAAGAAAGAAAGAAAGAAAGAAAGAAAGAAAGAAAGAAAGAAAGAAAGAAAGAAAGAAAAAGCCACTGCAGGTATTATTAGCACCATGACACATATGAAGAAACTGAAACTGAGGAAGTGATCTCATGGCACAACTAATAAATGACAGAGCCAGAACTAAAACCAGGATCTGAGTGAAGAACCTCTGAATCTCTATTCCTTCCTCTTTGCCAAAATACTGTCGGAGGGTGCAGACCTACAGGAAGCAAAATCACGCAGAGCTCAAGCTTTGCTGGTAATGGATGTGTAGTGGCCTCCCCCTACAGAACACGTCATGGCTGCCCTTAGCACACTCAGTCCCCACCCGCAGGCCCCAGACATTTTTCCCTGTCATGTGTGGAGTAGATGTTCCACCTACAAGGCTTAAGGAAACAAGAGACAATGTTTCCACTCAACTGCCCTGTCACATCCAGATGTCAAGAACAGCCACTGCCTTCTACCAGCCTGACACTTATCAGCAGCTACTTATGTGGGTCCCCTCCGCTCTTGAAATTTCAGCTTTAGGAAAAGGGCTCCCAGGTCTGTGTAAGTGGCCTCCACACCACCCATTCCACTCAGAACTGGGCTTCGTCTCTACTCAATAACTAACGTGCTTCTGTCTCTTCACTGACCCTGAGTGCCACACCCATCACCTTTAAGGCCCCTTGAACCTGCCAGAGACTTGAGCCTCAACTCAATCACAGAACTCTGTGCTGTTAAAAAACATGACACAGTGAACAAAAAACAAAGCAATCATTCTAGCCCACACTGCGTGTGGAGGGCGCAAAACTCGATACTTAGGAGGGCAGCACACTTTTCTATTTCCATAAGTCTCTCTACAGGTAGAGTGTTTGCAGCTACAGAAAGCTGGCTGTGGGTCAGGAAGTCTAAGACTGGATAGCTTGGGCTAAAACCATTGCATGAATATCTGGTGGGCCACAGGGTAGAAGAATAATGTCTTTCAAAGGGAAATTCTTGGCTTTACCACATAGCAATTTCACTGCAGGCTAAGCACCCATGCTTTCCACTACAGATAGATTAATGTGGTAATTGCAATGTTTGGGAGAACTAATTGCATCAGCGAGACTTCTATGGGTGTCCATACCTTATAGAGTGATAGAGGAGGAAAAATTAGAGGGCCTCACTCTTGGTAGGACATGGTTATGAGGTGATCACAGGCTCTGAGTGTTGACAAAGGATAATCAGAGAGCAGCACTTTTCACTACTTGGTTGATAAGCTCAAAGTAAGATTCATCTCTGGCACAAAAACACAAGCTTTGGGAACAGAGCCACTTGAGCTCATCACTTCCTGGTTATGTGGTTTTTGGGGCAACTCACTGTATTCTTTTTTTTTTTTTTTTCGGGACCAGGGTTTGACCTCACAACCTTGCACTTGCCAGGCAGGCACTTGTGCCACGGAGCTATCTCCCCAGCACCAACTCACTGTATTCAAATGATTCCACTCCTGAGCTGTAGGCAGCGCAGAGAGCAGTAAGACCCACCAGCTCTAGATTTCAAGATTCATGTCTGTCTGACCACAGGTATAGCCTCTCCTTGCCAGAGTTCCTTCATCTATAAAGGAGGCTTAAATGTGGCACCCATGTGTTCTTTAGGGTGATAAAAGTGTTTTGCAACTCCCTACAGGTGATGGTTTCACAGCATTGTGAATGTGTTAAATGCCACAAATGCATGCACTTTATGCTATGCTTATTTCATCTCTATAAAAAAAAATTTCTAAGTACTACCCACATCATTAGATTGCTGCAGTGATTTAAATCCAATATATGTAAAGTTCTTAGGGCAACACTTGGCCTATAATAAGCACTATGTAAATATGAGCTATTATTTTACAGGATACACGCCAAGTAATTTGCACATACTAAATCCTCGTGACCACCCATGAGTTAGGATTGCTGTGGTTCCCATTTTGCAGGTAAGAAATTAAGTTGCCAAAGGATAAAGAACAGTTGCTTCTATCCCGGCAGTGTAAAAAGTTATCCCCAGGTTGTGATCTAAAGAAGCCACTCACTGGCCTTTGGATTCTGTGGCCCAGAGATTTGGATGAAGGAAACAATAATTTTTCCCATCTCCAAGGTCTGGCATTTCTAATACAGACTCTCAACAATAAATATATAAAAGTGAGGATCAGACTAAAATATTCTTGTCCTCTGACTTCCCCATAGAACAGTCTCTCTGAGAAACCTGATGAAGAAAATAGCCATTTCTTTGTTTGGAAGCATCCAGAAGGATCCTCCCTTCTTATCCAGGTTTAGACGTGCCAAGAGGAGTAGAAATACCATCTTTGCACCATCCCCTATAAGAAAGATGTTGACAAATGGCTACTCTCAGATTCTCTTCTTTTAATCTTACTGTAACATAACTCCATGCAGCAATTAATAGGGCTCTTGCTTACCCTGCATTAATTATGGTGGCATCATGTCTCCCTGTTGGAATTTTCAGAAACACCCTAATCAGTAGCAACATTGTAAATTTTTCAGTAGGGAAGATTAATTTCTAGAGAGACTTCGACATGCAGCTACCCTTGTCCATGTTAGATAAACTCTTGTTAATTTCCTTTCCAGCCAGGATTGCTTGGAGGTCTTGGTTTTCACACTGAAACAGAGCTCTGCTTGGGTCCCCCAGGCTGTGTGAAGGCTGTGTCCCACTTAAGTCAGCTCACTAAATGAAGCAATTGAGTCAGTGCCACCACGGTAATAACGTATTCTGACAAAAACATGAAAGATAGCGTATCTCTGCCTTAACTCATGCGGGTATCAGTAGAGGGGAAGAAAGTAAATTCTTTTAAAATACAGACAGAATCTTTTATCAATGAAAAACTGTCATCCAGTCTTTCTTATCTCTTTGTGCAGTGACAGTGGGATTTATCTTTCTTAGAAGCAAGCCTCCAAATGAATATCATGCCTGTTTCACCAAGGTGAATAGTTTTTCATCTCTGGGCAAATAGACATGTTTTACATAGATGTTGTGGTACATACACGAGGTTTGTCATCTATCCCTGTGCCCTCCAAGGGATTCTGAAACCCTGAGTGCCTGCCCTGTTTCTCTCAGAAAGAGAAGAGACATGTGTGTTCAAAGCCTTCTCCACAGACCTCAGGGGAATAAGAATGTCACAATGCTAAGGCACTGTGGATGGTATTATAATGATAGACACGTATTACAAATGTACCTCTCCAGTGGGGGATGTTATAGCAGGGATGGCTATGTTTGTGTGAGGTCAGGATTATATGGGAAACCTCTGTACCTTACCTTCAATTTTACAGTGCTCCCACAACTTATCTAAAATGTGAAGTCCACTGAAAATGTTTCAGGAAGCAATCTTGCACTTGGCCATATTAGCTCGTGGTCACTCCTAGTCTGATAGCTAGGAAAAGTCTTGGCTAGAAATCTCTCTTGTGGTGGGTAGGACAGTCTAGTTTGGAGTACAGCTTAGGAAGAAAACTTTCTTCCAGGAGAGAAATCTGCTATTAACGTATCTTTTTAGGGAGCATTAAAAAAAAAAAAAAAAAGCAGTATGTTCTTTTATCCTTCCATTTTTAATAAATATCATTATCTTCCAGTAAACTAGCTTTAGGTTTTTCCTTAGGTCTGCTATCTTGATGATAACAAACAGTCTCCAGTATCAAGATGATAATAATGGTGGCTAATATCCACTGAGCTCCCATGTATCAAGGACCATGCGGAGAGTTGAATGTGTCTTAACTCATCTGATTTATTTAACAGCCTCTGATGTGAATTATAATTGTCCTTATCATACAGAAGAAGAAGAAACTGAGTCTCAGAGCGGAATGACCTCAGAAGTCACAAAACTGGTAGGCAGCAGAGACAGCAAGTCAGGCCAGGATCTAGAACCTGTGACCTCAACCACTTCCTGTAGAGTCAGTGCAAAAACTCCAGGGGCTGTTCCATTATACCAAGGCTATTTTCCAGATGCTCCAGAGAAGACCTTCACTAAGTTTCCTCTCCACGATTCCTGTTCAGCCCCAGGTGAGGTCAAATCCATTAGGACAGGGGAGACCTGGGCCCCCCTGCCAACTTCTCTAGAAACTTTCTAGCTGAGGAAGCTTGGACATTCTAGCAGTCAGGATTTGGAACTAATCTAAGCCAAATGGGGAATTTATCAGAAGAACATTGAGGGATTTGTGGAACTAACAGAAGATAGGATCCCAGACCTCAGGAAGAATAGGACAGGGTAGATTTGTAGACCAGCAAAAGACCTGGGAGGCTGTCTCCCAGCAGGGAGGGGCTTCCTCAGTACTGACATGGCGCAGCCGACCCTCATGAGTTTCACAAGCTGACGCAAATTCCTGGGACAGAGTATCATTTGGTTTCCCTCAGGTCCCATGCTCAAGCTTGGAGATTCCTAAAAGAAGCGTCTAAAGGAGACCTGGGTTAATTCTGACCACAGCGTAATTAATCCCCCGTGAGCTGAAGAACTCCTTGAGAAACACTGGTTTGGAACACTTAGGTATGTTGTACAAATTATGAACTAATGTTTTTCTGCAAAGGACAGTAGTCACAGGAAGCTTAAAACAATTCTGGAAAAGAGGTTGGACACACCTCATTTTCCTTTCTGAAGATTAAGATTCTCAGACACAAAAAGATTAAGTGATTTCCAGGACGTGCTGGTTAGAGTTGAATTTCAGGTTCTTTATGTCTTAGAGCACTGTTCCCTCAACCCCCTTTGGGCCTTACAGAGCGAAGTGCTAATGAAGAGTAATTTCTTCTGCTAAGGAAGTTTTTAAAACATTTTTATTACTGTATGCTTGCAACACGTAATATATACTTTCATTGTGGGAAATTGGTACTTCCGTGCACCACGTCTGGATCCTCTTTTCTTCCACTTCTCGCCCTGTCTCCCACCTGACCCTGTCCCCAGTCCCTTCCCATCTCCAAAAAGCCCTTCCCCTGCTTGCTGTCACCAGTCTCATCATGGTTTAGTACGTGGAGCCTTTATTCCCCCTTCTTCCTCTCCCCTGCCAGCACACACAGACGTGCCTGCGAATACACTTATTCCTGAGCCCTCCCATCGCCAGCAGAGGAGCCCAGCTACACAGAGCCAGGAGCCCTTCTGTAGTGAAAGGACAAGCGCAGTACACCATGGACCACTGGTGCAGGAGCTCTATATATGGGGGCATCCTAGGCTGCAAGAGCTACTCGGTCTCAGCAGATACCAGGACACAACCACCAGCCTCTGCTACCCAGGGCTTCTGCACTAGGCTTGCCCAGCTCACCCTGGTGACTGTTTTCCTAGAGCAGGGCTGGGAGAGCGAGGTTTTATTAGATGCAGCAGGGTGCGTGGCTCAGGGAACACTTGAGTGGTTCTCAGTCAGGCATGAACCAGTCCGCAGCTGAAGACTGGGGGTGGGAGACAGCGCTCTCCCCCGTCACATCTGGGAGAGCACCTGGCTGCACCCTCCAAATTGCAACGCCAAAGGGAGAATTGGCCCTGATTAGGCCCCATCAGAATTAACGAAGTAACATTCACTTATGCTAATGGGCGTCAAGGGTTAGTGCCTCATTACTAGTACAGCGGATTGACCCAAGACGAGCTGAAGTCATAAACCACACTTAAAATCTCTCTGTCTTGAAGTAAGCAGGGGAAGAGAATTTATTATTATTGTTTTCCAGTCACACAAAAGGAGAGAGAGTGAAATGGATGAAGGTCACCGTTCCCTTTACAGCTGGTCGACTTTCCTTTCCCTCTGCTCCTGCGCCTCCACGGTAAATCGCAGCTGGAAGCAGAGGAGCGCACGAGAGAGAGGCTTTCTGTTGTTCCTTTCTTTTTCCCCAAAAGGACAAGGGACAGTCTATTCAAAACAACTTAGCTATTATATCACAATGCTTCTTGTTTAAAATTCAAACATCATTGGAAACAAGCATCCACAGAACTAGCACCTGACAGGGCTTGCAGGAAGCACGATGCAATACTTCAAAAATAGCAGCCCTAAATACACATGCGGCGCCATGTTTTCATTTTCCAGCATTCATAGAAATAAAATTTGGATGTCAATGTATATCTCACTGTATGTGTCTAATATATATATATATATATATATATATATACATATATATATATATAAATATGGACATATTATACTCGTGTGTTGTTCATGTTTGCCTGTGTAACACATCTGTAAAACATTTGACTCTCACACAAATGCTGGGAGGTAGACGTATGAACCTGAGTTCCACTATTAAAATGACGTGTCCCAGGGGACGACACTCGAAATGGCAGCCTGCTTTGCTGCCTTCAAAACCAATGCTCTAAAGGGCCAGCCAGATAGCTCAGCAGACTAAAGCGCCTGCTTCAGCAGCGCGCAGTGGCCAGGGTTCGATCCCCAGCCTGCCATGCCGGCCCCACCCCCAGGGCTGGCTGAGGCAGCAGCTGAGACTGAGCCTGGTGGCACATGGCTATAATCCCAACACTTGCGAGGCTGAAAGCAGGAGAATCCCTAGGAGTCTGATCTGTATAGTGAAACCCTATAGATCCTGTAGACCAGGTCTTAAATACAGGAAAAAAATAAAAAATAAAATAAAATACCAATGCTCTTTCCTCCATGGCACACCTCTTTATGCTTTAGACAAAGAAGTTTCAGAATGTGTTTTTAAAAAAATGAGTCTGTGGCTTGTCTGATGAGGCACGTGCACCTAGAAGCAGCGGTAGCATTTGCCCGTGTCACTGGACAGTCTGCAATAAAACGCCTATAATAAACCAGGAGGTAAACAAACCCTCGATTGATATAGATCCCATGGGAGCAGGAAGCTAAGGGTCAACAGCTCCGGAAACATGGATAAATATTTAAACCAACAGAGAAATTTTCCCTCTGGGAAGGCGTTTGGCTAGGAGAGTGTCTACATGGGGGTCCAGCATCGCGCAGGAGCGGCCGCAGAAATCAGCCTGAGCGGAGGGTCCCAGGAGATGTGGGGAGGTCCTTGCGTCCATCGGGATCTGCCTCCGGGGGCGTTCATCGTTCTTCTCAGGTCCCCTCATCACTGCAGCCCTTGGGGAGGGATCCCCTGTGCAAGCACTGCCTGCTTCTGCATTCACACCCAAGTCTGTAGGACTTGAAGACCTCATTTGCTATCACAGTACAGCAGCCTACCCTGCAAGTCTCCCTTAATTGTCTTAGGGAGGGACTCGGCTGTCTGCTGCATCCCTGATCCACTTCCCTGAGGTTCCTATCCTCTGCCTTCCTTCTTGGGCAGGGTGCAGACCTAAGCTTGGGCAGTCAACGCCCTCCTTGAGGTTCTGCCAGGCTCAGCCTCTTCTGCAGATACCCACCTGGAGACTCTCAGAACCACAGCTACAGGAGCTCAGTGAGGGAGGAAGGAGTACTATTCTAAATTCTGTGTTCTGCTGTTGTTTGCACCCTAAACTACTCTGTGTTTATCCCCAAGTCTTCCAAAGTCTTCAGGAACTCAACTTCTTCAGCTCTAAACTCAGCCTCAGCAGAGAGACAGCTCATCTTCCCGTTGCTGACACATTCATCTTGACAACAATCATCCTCCCTCCTCCCTGCATCTCAGCACCCTCCATCCCAACAACAACCCCCATCCATGACCACTGGCAAGGGGCCCTAACCTGCCAGGTCCCCATGCTGGTAAAATGACCCCCCCTCCCCAATTCCCATTCTATCTACTCTGAGAGTTCTAAGGAAGCCAAAGCCAGAAAAAGCTGGAACACTCCTGGGGGACTTCCTGAAGAGAAAGATTCAGAAGGAAAAGATGAAAGCCAACATTTTGGGCCCAAGAACCCCTTGGTCTTGAGCACTTCCCAGGAGATCAGTTTACTCACAACTCAGAGCCATGTGCGAACAAGCAGAGCCAGGCCACCAGGAGAAAACAGCCTACCACTGGGAAAGCCAGGCTCATTCCACTTTGACAAGCACCCTCCTCTGGAAAACTAGGGCACGGTGTGCTTTTCTAAGTGCACTCAGTGTTCTTGTTATTTGTTGAATCAGTTTTCCAACTGGACCATCCTTTTCCTCAGACAACACCACTGTGGCTCTTACAGTTTGTTCTGACCTCCCTTGTGGTCCTTCTTCCTGCCTTTGACATCAACTTTTGAATAGAAGTGCCAGGGGGAGGGAGCGTGCTTTGGAATATGAAGCTCTAGGACACCTGCTCTCTAGAGGGATGCCAAGTCTATCCAAACAGTCCCCAGGCCTTTGGCCACATCCCCACTGCAAGGTCCCTTGGGTGATCAGTGATAGGACAGGATCCCAGCATCCTAACTGCAACCCAGCTCAGCCTTCTGAGCTGTAGGTTTCAAAATAGCCAGGCCCTCTCACAAAATAGCCAGGGCCTCAAACCCACATTCTTCCATGTTAAAGCTTCCAATGACTTTAATGCGAGTTCCATGCATGTAAGGCCTGCAGGATTGGACCCTCTGGGAGTGTAAAGTGACAGCATAATAGAGAAAAATCACTTTAGCAGGCAGCAGTGACAGCTGGGCAGGCATTAGAAAACAGGGAAAAGGCCTCGGTTTAGACAAATTACTGAATGAAATGATCACATGAAAAGCCCTTTTTACAGCTGCCACTAAGGAACCTAGAAAATATAAAACATGTGAAAAAGTAAATAAAGGAATTTTTTTAGCCTTTTTTTCCCATTAGAGGTGTGGTGAGTGGTTAAAATCCTCTAAAAAGTGTTCTGAATCATGAGTCCGAATGGAAAAATGTGGCCATGTGAGTTTTATACGTCAATTATTATACAACCAATAAAAGATAAACAAATGAAAACACCCCCAAAATCCTGGAAAATTCCTAAGTCTGCTTCAGAATCTCTATGATTATACTCCAATTCTCTCATTTCCGAGACTTCTGACATCTCATTACCCTGCATTATACTTTTACAGACTCATTTTCTAGCATATATAAAAATGACTTAATATGTCCTCAGAACCATCTCAATTACCTAATTGATGAGGGCTATCAGCCACTTAAAAATAAAATAGGCATTTCCTTAATAAAAATCCTTGGAGGAGAGGTGGATGGAATAATGTCCATTCTGGCAAAGACACCCAAGCCTAAGAGGTAGAATGGTGTTGCAGGGTGGGGCGCCTCTGCGCTGTGGGTCGTAGAGATCTAGTTTCTGGTGCTGGCTCTGCTGCTAATTCACTGTGTGATTTGGGGCTGGTATCCTCCCTCCCTGAGTCTTGGTTACCAGTTCTCTAAAACAAGGGAGTTGGAAAAGATGTTCTCAAGGCCTCTTCCTGCCCTAACAGTCTATGGTTTTTGTGCAGGGATTTGAATATCCCTCTAGAAAGTTTGCTCAGGACCTAGGCATTTTCAAATTTAGGAAAAAAATATTTTTACTTCTCTCTGTCTTTTTTGCTGATGGATGAAGTTTCAGAATTGAGAGGGACTCAAAGGAGGGCTAAATAATAGAGTTATATTCTTGGTAATTTTAAAATTACTATAATTTTATGAAGCAACTCCCAAGACTATCTCAGATAAAAGCCAAAAGTATTTTCAGAAGACTTGCAAGTTCCCTCTGAGAGGATTTCGGGAATTCTTTAGTTTAGATTTATCTCTACAAGTTCCTGTACAATCTCCTCAGCTTCCAATAATTTGCCAGAGCTTGATACAAAAGAGAATCCTAGAACCAGCCGGGAAAAGAAGAAATAAAGCAGATGATCAGTGTATTAAAACAGAAGGCCAGAGGTATAGCTCGGTGGGATCGCGCAGGCCTGGCAAACACAAGGTCCTGAGTTTGATTTCCAGTTACAACCCTTCAGAAAAAATAAACATATTAAAATAGAGGAAAACTCAAATTCATACAATAAGGAATGAAAGGGGTGAAATCACTACAGATCCTGTGTAAATTCAGGAGATATCAATACCTGCTTCTATAATCTCTACTCTCATAGGATGCAAAACAGAAAAAGTGGACAGATTCCTAGATACATATGAATTATCAAAACTGAATCAAGAAGATATAAAAGTTCTGAATAACTCAATATCAGTCAATAAAATTGAAAATGTAATGAAAAACCTGCCAACAAGGAAAATCCCAGACCCTGATGGATTTACAGCTGAAATCTACAAGAAATTTAGAGAAGATTTGACATTAATATCCCTCAAACACTTTAATGAAATTGAAAGATAAGCAATCCTCCCTAACTCATTTCTGGAGGCAAGCATTATGCTGATACATGAACCAAATAAAGATCCAGCCAAAAAACAGAACTCTAGGCCAATCTCCATAATGTGCATAGATGCAAAATCTCTGAGCAGGGTTGTAAGTGAGCAGCACAAATACCCGCTTAACAAGAACAAGGTCCTAGGCTTTAGTCCCAGTATAAATAAATAAATAAATAAATAAATAAATAAATAAATGAACAAATAAAATATTAACAAACAGAATGCAACAAACCATCAGAAAGATTTATATAACGTGACCAAGTGTGATTCATCCCAGGAATACAGAGATGGTTCAGCATATGCAAATCAATAAGTATAATACACCGCATTAATAAAACCAGAGACAAAAAAAAATGAACATCTCAACAGATGCAGAAAAATCTTTCTGACAAAGTCTAGTACTTATTCATAATGAAACAAAACCTTATAGAAAATCTGAATTGCTAGTCTTTAGCTCAATCTTATAAAAGACATCTATGAAAAACCAACAGCCAACAACAGACTAACTGGATATAACCTGAAAGTTTTCTCTCTAAAATCAGGAATAAGAAAAGGATGTTCACTATCAGCACTCCTTTCTAGTATAATTCTAGAAACATTCATCAGAGCAATTAGACAAGAGAGAAAGATAAAGGAATAAAGATTGGGAAATGAAAAGTTAAATTATCATTATTCATAGATGAGATGATGCTCTATATAGAAGAACCCAAAAACTACCCCCAAAAGAACCCTAGAGTAATCAAATTCAGTAATGGGGCTAGATAAGTTAACACTCAAAAATTATTTGCAGACTTGGCATGGTGGAGTGTGCTTGTAATCCTAGCTCTTGGGAGGCTATAACAAGTGGATTACTATGAGTCTGGTCTAGTAGTAAGACCCTGAATACCCTGCATGCCCTTCCCTAAAATATAAAAAATAATAATAATTTTAAAAATAAAAAGAACCTCAAAGAGAAAATCTGAAAGGTACCCCCCACCAAAAAAAAATCTTTGAAAAAAATCAAAACTCTGGCACACAAATGACAAACTCACTGAGAGATATTAGGGAAACCACACCCTTGATGATAGTATCCAGAAAAACTAAATATTTAGGAATTAAAATAATAAAGGAAATAAACAATTTATACATTGAAACTTACAATATTCTGAAAAAAGAGAAATAAAAGAGTATTTCAGAAAATGGAAAGTTATTTCTTGCTCAGGGATAGAAAGAACCAACACTGTGAAAATGGCTATATTCCCAAAATTGCTATACAGATTTAATGCAATTTCAATAAAAATAACATTAGCACACCTCACATACCTAGAGCAAACATTCCTAAAATTCATTTGGAACCGTAAGAGACCTACAATAGAAAAAGATAATTCTGGCTAACAAAGGAAAAGCAGAAAACATAACAATTCCTGACTTAACATTACACTACATAGTTATTGTGTTAATGTCAAAATGGTACAGGCAAGAAAACAGATCCAAAGGTCAATGAAACAGATTAGAAGATGCTGTAAACACACTCAGTAACCTTATCTTTTTGATTAAGGAGCCAGACATCTCACTGGAAAAAGATAGACTCTTTAATAAGTGATGCTGCATATGCAGAAAGCTAAAACTAGAACCACACTGATCACCATGCACTAAAGTCAAAGTGTATTAAAGATCTAAATACTAAAACAGAAACACTGAATCAACTGGTAGAGAAAGTAGGTGGAAATATGAAGACATAGGAGTAGACAGAGAGTTCATGAACTAAAATCAAACTGCACAGGAAATACTTCAAAGAATCAACAACTTGGATCTCATCCTACTAAAAACATTTTGTACATCGAAAGAAATCCCCAACAGAATGAAAAGAAAATCTATAAATTTGGAGAAAAAAATTTATGTTACTGTCCCTCAGATGAAGGACTTCTATCTACAATGTATAAAGAATTAAAAAAAAAAAGTCAGGCTCCCAAAATTCAAAGACCCAATCCAAAAATGGACATCTGAGATAAATATATACTTATCAGATGAAGAAATACAAATGGTAAATAAATATATGAAAAAATAGTTAACAATAGTGCCCATTTGAGAAAGACAAATTGAAACAACACTGAGATTCTCCCAACCCCAAAAAGAATGGCTGTAATTAAGAAATCAAGCAGTAACAAATGCTGGAAGGGCTGTGGAGCAAAAGGAACCCTTCTCCACTGTTGGTGAGAGTGTAGACTGGTGCAACCACTGTGGAAATCAGTGTCGAGATTCCTCAGCAAAGTAGGATTAAAGATGTCATTCAACACTTCTCTTTCTGAGCATTTTCCCAACACAATTGAAAATATCATACTACAGCAATATATGTGGAACCATGTTTATAATAACACAATTTGTCATAACTAAATCTTGAAAACAACCCAAATGTCCACCAACAAGGAATGGATAAAAAAGATGTGGTACCTTTAAAGAAAGATAAACGTAAGGGTTTTACAGGTAATGGATGCAACTAAAGACGATGCTCATAGATGAAATAAGCCTGACTCACATGTCTAAACATCATATTGTCTTCCTGCTCTAAGAAATTGAGTGATGTCCCAAATTTTCTGTTCAAGGAGATTATATGACCACAGAGGAGAGGGACTGACGATGTGTAGTGTGCCTAAAGAGAGTCACCTAGAGATAAAACATTCTCTCAGGCTTTCACAGAGAGCAAATTGGTCAAGCAATGGCCGTGACTCATCTAGATGGCTGACACTGACAACAGTTCTACAAAGCACTGTACATGGTTTCGAAGTAAATCCTAAGGGGATATGACTGACCTTGTCAGATACAAAAGTTACATGTTTTGTTATACAGGTCTTGCTTGAACTTGCCCTTAGCCATCCAGCAGACAAGTTTAACCACAAGGCATAAAAAGTAAAGCTAAATTAGTATGTTGAGCTGTACAAAGCTTAAATCAACAGCTTCCGACATTGCCAGTTCTGCCAACAACACACTGCAATTATGGAACTTTGAACTATGTATACAACTTTCTTTTAGCTCACTGAGAAGAAATGTTTGTACCAGTACTGATTAGAAAAATTACCATGTCTGCATCCTGTGCTCTGAATAAATACTGTAAGGATAATATGTATCAATTATTGGGAATATACTAACATGTTTTGAAACTGTCATATTATTTCTTATTAAAAGTAATAAAAAATAAAAAATAAATTGAAATAGTTTTTAAGACCCAAAATATACCATAGATATAGTGAAAAAAAGAAAAAAAAACTTCTCAAAGTGAAAGAATAACTGGGGTGAGGAAAAGAGAAAAGAAGGAAGAGAAATAAAGATATGTACATGTATATAATATGGCTAAGATAACCACTTTACTAACTTCTATTACCTCATTGAAAGGAACAGTTACTGCTTACATTGTTTGATTAATTTTGCACAGCTGTATCTTGTAATCTACTTTGAAAATAACATGCAATATAATAACCATTGTTAATTTCCTATCTTCTGATTTGAAATTCTGTATTATTTTTATTTTTCCTCATTCTAAAATTAAATATTATTCTAAAATTAAAAAAAAATAAAGACAGATATGCACAAGAAAAACATCACTCAATAGTGGTGCCACTTTTAAAGGTCTTTGAACAGCCTGCTGCCTCAGTTGGTAAGGTAGAGGACATGGAGTCGGTAAAGCTGAGGTCAGGAGTAAACATTGTCAGTTCATTAATATTCCCTTTGCATAGCTCATAGCCCAAAGATTTTCATCTTTAGCTGGGATGCACATTGAAGTCACTTAAGGATCTTTAAGAAAATATTAAAGCCTCAATCTCATCTTCAGAAATTTCAACTCAATTACAATTCAATTGCTCGACTATTCCAGGATGTCAACTAGGAATGGGGCTCCTGAAAGGTCCCCCAGATAACATATAGGGAGCAGTCACTTTTGAGAATCACTGTCCTCGTCCCTCAAGCTCCATGGCTCTTAAGCTTTTCTGAGCAGTGTCTAGAGCACTTATTGGAACATGATTGCCAGATCCGATTGAGTCATTGCTGTAGGATGAGCCCAGACTTCAATTATAGTATGATTTCAGGTGACACTGATGCTCATGGTGATGCCCTGGAGCCTGCAATGTAAGAATCAGTGTTCCAACTTCACAATTTAGCTCCGAATAGTGAGAGTTCTCACACAGTTCATCTTCTCTGTCCTTTATGTTCTCCAAAACCATGCTACTGTGACCACGGCAGGCCTGTTACCAGAGGCAATCGGTCAGGGCTCAGGACCCAGGAATGACTACAGATCCACAAAGAATTTGGATGGATTCCACAGAGAATTAGCTTCTTTCTCTACTTTTAGCATGAGTCAAAGGAAAGAGGTTAGCCCTCCTGAAGGAAGCACAAATAGGAAGCACTGCACAATAATAAATACATAAAATAGAAGGTGCCTGTATAGAAAACTTAGTACTAGAAGCAGAGCCTTGGACATTAAGTGAGGGCTTACTTCCTTAAAGCCTTGGGCTTGTTACTGGGAATTCGACCCAGAGTCTTCTCACTGAGTTACATTCTCAACCCTGTTTTATTGTTTTATTTCATTTCATTTCAGGTTTTTGTTTTGTTTTGTTTTGTTTTGTTTTGTTTTGTTTTGTTTTTTTTACAGAGACTCCTAAAGTCATTAACCCAGCTTTAGCTTGAACTCGCACTCCTCTTGCCTCAGCCTCCCAGGTTTCTTGGGTTTATAGGCACGTACCCCAACACCCAGCAGGGCTTCTTAATTGTGAAAGCCTTGCTTTCACGGCAGTGAATGATGCCACCTGTCTTCGCATGACCCATGGAAATCTCTGGGCTCTACTAAAAGTAGTCCAGCCATCAAGCCGTGGATTACTCCCAGTTATTTCAGGTCCATGCTTTCCCTAGATGAAAGGACATTTTCTCCTACTGTGTGATGTTTTCCCCTATAGTGAACCAAACATCTGTTCCCCTCTAAGGTAGAAGTCATGTCCACCTAGATCAAACGAAGTTCAATAGTAGTTGAGGAAACCCTCTGGCTTCCTGAGTACCCCAAGAGTAACCATAGAGATAACCGGGAGATATGATGATAGTTCAGTTCTTCATCCCAATGTCCCACATTCTCTCTATTTGGGGGGGGGGGATAAGAGCCACAAGCTGAGAGCTGGCCCCAGAGAGGGAGAGTCTTTGATAGTGGGAGTAATACATCCTCATTTAAGGGATAAGGGTTGGGAGCCAGGTTCTAGCACCAGACAGCAAGATGAACATGGGGCAGAACAGAAGAGGGGATGCCAGAACTGGATTCTTTCTAAAACCTAATAAGAGCTGGGTGTGGTGGCGCACGCCTGTAATCCCAGCACCTGAGAGGCTGAAGCAGGAGGATCGATGTGAGTTCGAGGCCAGCCTGGGCTGCAAAAGTGAGCTCAAGGCAAGTCTGAACTACATAAGGAGACCCTGTCTCAAAAAGACAAATCAATAAATAAATAACCTAATAAGGGTAACTGCTCCTCAGTACTTATCACCTTGTTAGGAACTCAAGGGTCCCTGAAATGCCCCAGTCTATTTTTGATAGCAGGTGAGCTTCTCCAAAAGCACAGCCACGAAGATTGCATCTTAGCTCTAACTAAGGCAGTGTTCTATTCCTATTTAGACTTTGGTTAGAATTGTTCAGAAATTTTCCCCTTAAACAAGGGCACTGGTTGACATGCAGGAATACAAATGGGAAAATAAGAAACAAATGTACATGTTGTACGGCAATAAAGAGTATCGGAACTTTTGTCTCTTCCATTGGAGATGGAGGTATGGATAGGAGCTAAAGGGCACTCCGAACAAAGAAGAAAAGAAAGAGTGAAAGAATAAGGTTCATGTGTTGGGAATGTAGAGGAAGGTGACAAGGCAATGCTTCTGTGACACAGGGACACAGTGTCAGAGAAGCTCAGTGAACTGAGCTGCTAACCACAGGAAGGATGAAAAAGAAGAGAAAAAGAGGAAAGAAAGGGATTTGAAAGAAAAAATATAAAAGTAAAATATGCTCCAACAAAGCCAAATAGTATTTATAGAAGCAGCTACATTTGTTACTCAGGGTAAATTTGTCATAGTATAATATGACAATTTTGCAGAGACAACAAACATCTGAAGCAATAATTAGTCTTTTAATAGTTCCTTGAGCCATGAGCCAAAGCTCAATGGCCTCTTAGCTCTCGAATTTATGATTGATTGTGGTCATGAGCCAAGCATGGTATCATGATTATTCTCTAGGAAAGACCATAGTGAGAGTGATATTTCAGTTTGATTGAACTGTTTTGTCCATCAAGACATGCAAAGCACATTGTCTTGCTCCTGTCCTTCTATAGACATAGTGAAAACACTGTTGCAAACCTGCCTAAGCTTCTGATATATCATGTAAAGATAGACTCAGTCCTCATGCTAACTTGACACCCATAGGACATCCATTTGCAGATAACCCCCTTGGTCCTGAGATCAACCTGGTTCCCCACCCTTCATAAAGAAGAAACCTGAGATATATTCTCACATACTGGTGGTTTAGTTGCAGAAACAATTCTAGGAAATGAAAGACATTGATCTCAGAATAAAACTTGTGGGTAATGGGGAGATAGCTCAGGGGCACAAGCGCCTGCCTGCCAAGCGCAAGGTCTTGAGTTTGATCTCTGGTTCCAGAAAAAAAAAAAAAAAACAATAAAACTTGGAAGAAGGCAGCGTCAATACATGCGTATAACCTTGAAATGGGTACCACTTCAGAAACTAGGCTACTTCATAGAACATCTTTTAGAATTGTCCTGAGGGGCAGAAGAAGATGTTGCTTATCAATTGACTCCTTCCCCCACTGGCAAAGGCTTCCCCACAGTGGAGTAATTCATTCACACTTCCTGAGTGTCAGGTGAGCCCTTGCCATACTATAGCTCGTCCTTATGGAAGCAGCAAGGAACCCTAGGCAACGTATTATTGGAACACACCTGTGTGAAACTGGTGCCCTAGCAATACAAGGTGGGTAAAAAGGATACATCAGCATATGAGTTGTCCTTAAGACTGTCCTTCACACCTCAGCAGAGATGGTAAGCCAACATGTTGTTCTCCCAAATATGTTTTTGTTCTGGATATCAAAGGATCCATCACCATTATCTCTGATGAGTCACCCTGATTTCCCTTGGGCCTAGATTAAATATAAGTATATCTTCCAGGTTTTGGAACCACCAAGGCTGAGAGGTTAAGTTCCAGATGCTACTCAGTTAAGAAAGATGACTTCAGGGTTTCATATGATCCTGGCATTCAGATTTGGGTAGCTGAAGCCTCCACATGAGGCCAATGTTACTATTATTATCATGCCCAGTAAGATGAATTTGAGAAGTCCTGCTATTCATAAAAATCTTGTTGTTCTCTAGAAAAAAGGGTAAGAGCTCCACTTCAAACCAGAGTCACCCATCCTCAGGGTAGGCCACAACCTTTTCTACTGCAAAGCTCAGCCCAACCCTCTTGACCTCTGACCCTGGCAGAGCCCTGTAGCGGTACAGAGCTGATAAAGTAGCCCAAGATTTCTCAAGTGTTTAACAAAGTCAATACAAAAGAGAGGCTGGTAATCGGGACTTTACAGGACCTTGTCTTCCATCATTTCTGACACTTTAGCCCACGAGGTTCCTATGGGCTCATGCCTGGACTATACAAGTAATCTTTAAACTAATCTCCCTGCCTGCACCCTCTCCCACATTAACACAGCCAAAATGGAGCAATTAGTATTCCAGAGGGCCTTTTGGACTATGTCAATCCCAAGTGAAGTACCTTTGGGATTGTGTCATTTCCAAGTTCAAATAACATTTTGGCATTCCCCCAGGTCAGAGAGCATAGTAAAAACGTCTTTAGTCTGGTGTTTGAGACCTTAAACTGACTTTCTGGGCTTATTTCCCTTCATTCCCCGACTCAAAACTTAAGGTTCAGCTCATAAAACTAATACACACAAATATAAACAAATGATCACAGAACATAGGGCAGATGGCTCCCAGGAGTGAGAGGAGAAGGATCCTGCAAGTCAGAACTCCCAGTGTAAACAGTAAAAGGGGAGAAGCAGTCTTCAGGCAGGTAAGGACAAGAAGGTATTCTCTGTTTAGGTTTCAAAGGATCAACTTCAGTGAGGGGGCAGAGGCAGAAGAAGCAGAAAGCATTCAGGGAACTGCCAAAGAGAAGGCCCCAAGACATAGGCTTGAAATATAAGTGAGAAAGAGGCCACATGGGCCTTGGGCCTGTAACTAGGAGTCTGGTCTCATTCTGCAGCCAACCAGGAACCATGTTGAGTTATAAGAGAGAACCACAATAAGATTCACCTTCAAAATGTCATCTTGACTGGTCACAATATGGCGAATGCGTATAGGAGCTATGAAGCAAAACAGTAAGGAAGGAGTTTAGAGGATTGGGGAAGAGAGAAGACCAAAACGTGAGAACTGGAATAATGGCTGAGGGACTAGAGCTTGGGAGAATGCTTCAGCCACTGGGACGTGTGTGCCTGATTTTATAGCACAACTGAAGAACTTACACTAGTCATCAAGGAAACAGTGAGTTAACCAGGGGTTTGCACACTAAGTAGAGACCTGATTCCACAGGAACCTTGTGTCTATAGAGAAGTACACAGCCTGCTAAGTAATCCTCTTACAAATGATCATTTCAGACCAGCCTGTCTTTAGGGACCTGCTTACACTCACCAGGTTACCCCCTGTGCCAACAAAACATAAACATATTTCTTCCAGTATACACTTTGTTTTGATTACAATCAAGATTAGCCTGCTTTAATGTTATGAAACTCAGCTGGGCTTTTAATTTTTAAAGCAAATTTAATTTTATTAGTTATTCTGATTACTTTAGTAAGAAATTAAATGAAATCCTTTTCAATCGTTTGGAAGGCTATAAAATCTGAGCTATGACCAGAAGAAGAGAAGGTTGAAGAGGAAATTTTTCCCTGGAGAAAAGAAGAAACGGGGAGTCTGCTATTTCTCTCACTGCCAAGAAACTTTTGAGACCATAACAAGGAAATAGGAAACAATCCTCAGAGGTAGCAAAAGGGGAAAATTTGTGGAGTCCAAACTCTGCAAGGGTGAGGGCAAAGCTTATCAGTGTGTCCCTGGTGCCTAGGAATTTGGGGCACATAAGAACTAATCAGTGTTTACTGGGATAAAGGAAGAGATAGAGGGTTCACTGTTGTCAAGAAAGAGAATTTGGGGATGCACAGATTGTCTCATAGCTGATGCTCTCTGTCTGCTCACACCCTGAACTTGACTTGGGGAGAAGAACAAAACAGACAAAGGATTAAGGAAGCTGAACATGCATCTAAGTGCTCCAAGCTTCTCCTTCTGGGGGCCTCACCCATCACTGAATGGGTTACATCGTTCTAAGCCTTTTGTAAGACCCCTGCAATATCCTTTGATTGGAATATTCCTCCTCCTAGTCATGAAATTGAAACCTGAACTCTTCGAAATGACCTTGATTGATCCCCTGACCTGGAGCAAGCTTCCAGAAAAAAAAAACTTTTTATTCCACTTATAGCACTGATCACTCCTCCCCCAACTTGTCTTGCTTACAGATGTGTCACTTAGCCTTAGGAATGAGTCCTGAGAAATGCACCATGAAGCTGCCTCACAACTGTGCAAGTATCGCGGGGTGATCTGCACAGACCTAGGCGGTGCAGGTCCTCACGGAAGAAGGCTTCTTGGTGCAATCAGGAAATTCTGTGGGCAGGAGATGCCCGAGGCTGCTGCCTGTATAACCCAGCTTGCCATCTAATAATAAGTGTGTTTCATATAAGTAGAAGGAGTGCACTCTAAACTAATGATGAAAATCTATAGCACAGTGAAACATAAGCCAATAGTACATTTACTGAAGGCTAGAGAAATAGCTCCGTGGCATAAATGCCTGGCTGGCAAGTGCAAGGTCATGAGTTTGAATCCCAGTCCCACAAAAATAAATAAATAACACATTTATTGTCATTATCAAGTGTTATACACTGTACATAATTGTATGCGCTATATTTTTATATAATCAGCATAGTAAGTTTGTTTATATCAGCATCACTACAAATACATATTTATGTATTTGTACATTATAAATGACACTGTAATAATCACATTTTCATTAAGCAAAAGGAAAATTTTAGCTCTGTTATAATGTTATGGGGTCACTGTTGAATATGTTGTCCAGTTTGGACCGAAGCATCTCGAGGCGGCACTTGGCTATGTGTACTGCTTATCCATTTGTTGTCTACTTCATCCAGTACAGTGCATGTTCTACCAGAGTGGAGATGTTCTTTTTAGAATTCATCACTGTATCTTCCAGCTCAAAAAGTTCCTGGCACATGGTATGTTCTCAATGCATATTTTGCTGGATGAATATCACATTAAAAAGATAGAGGCATATAGCATACAGACTAATCCGTAAATGACTGGTAAATTTAAAAAAGTACAAGTAACAGAATGAAATTTATAACAAAATTCCACTTATGTAAGTTAGAAATGTAGGCATATAAGTCATTCACATATTTTTAAGTCATTAAAATTGTTGCCTATGTTGCAGCTAGAAAAGGATAGAGGTGTTAATAAATAAATAAATAAATAAGCTACATACATACAAACAGGCAAATACTGAACAAGCCACCCAGATGGACAAATCTGATCCTAGCCATGACCTGCAGCAAAGGACTGGAGAAGAGAAACAACCATAGCCACTGGCTACCACACCCATATTGTTTTTAATTTACATATAAATTTGCTCCCATTCAAATGAAGTAGTTAGTAAACTGTTTCTCCCATGATATACATTGATTCACCCCACCTTTTGGTTGTTATAATAAAAGTCCCAATAAAACTTTCTTCCAGGAATCACAAAGGAAACATACAATGGTTGGCCAAGAGGGCCATGAAGTCGCATTCTGCTGTTCCAGCTGGGTGAGCGATCTCTTCCAGATCTGGCTCCATATTACCTAGCGCTTCCATACGCGGCTTACCAAATGCCCCATGGGAAACTGCTCACCCAGTTTATTTCTACAATTCTCAGGCCCTAGGGAACATTTTAAAAGGATAAAAGTAACATGGTACAGTAGGCTTCTGGGACAAACATACACGAGGGATAAGAGCAGACTGTTGACAGGCTGCGCAAGCAGACCTGTGGTCACTGTCAGCCACAGCAGCCTGTGTAACTTATGCACAGATCACCTTAGACTCAAAGAACACGGGTGCAAGATGAAGCTTTTAGCAATTTGGAGAGACCTTCCTCCTCTTGGGCTTTGCACAACCCTGGAGGGACTCCTGTCTGCACAGCATACAGGGCAGAGCCAGCATCTGGACTCTGATCTCTGAATCTTCCTCCAGTGCTCTTTCCATTTCTCACACTGTCCAGCTACTGACCTGTGTAGCAAGGGTGTGAACCAGGCTTTCCCAGCTGCCCAAAAGACAATGATATAGGTGGGTGCTGAATTCCTTCTCAGTACATTAGTTTCTTTTATTACCTGAACCAAATCCTTTACTGTTTCAGCTGTTCCCCGAAGTATAGACTATCCAGTATGCTTACTAGATTTACAGACTGAATTAAATACAACTCTCAAGATATATTTCTTGGTTCTAATTTATCTTATTCTGCAGTACTGACTAGTAAATATGCATACATATTCTAATTGTCATGCTTGTAAGCAACGCAACTGGCATTGTCTATGACACTAATCATTGCCCCGTGCCCACAACTATCTTGACTGCTTCAAGTGCAGAACGCAAAGGAGGTAAAAGGAAACTTTCTACTTTTAAGGTAACTTGTTGGTGACCCCTGATAAATGACAACCTAGCAAAACTTCAAGGAACTTATGACTTACAGCTTGAATTTCAGGCAAACATCTTCCTGCATTTCTAATGGAAAGTGGATCCTTCCCCCTGCTTTTGAAGTGCTCTTTGGGAATTGTTTGAGTGTTCTTTGCAATCTTTTATACCCAGCCTAAGGACTCTGACAAACTCTCTCTTTCCCTTCAAAGGCTTGTTAACTATGTGATGAATACACCTGTCACTTCCAATTCTAACCTTCCTTTTTGTTGTGATGGCTGTAGCATTTGGTATCTATGGCAACTTTTCAGTGGCTCCACATCGATTAAAAAATGATTGGCTTATCAGGATTGCTGGGTTGATTGATGGAAATGATCAGTTGCTCAAAATAAGCACAACAGATGAAGTTGCTTGATTAGCTAGTATTTGCAAGATTTCAAAATTTTAGATTTCATTACCTTCTTTTTATTATTCCTATGCAAAAATAACTACAATTTAATTCTACCGAAGTAGTTACAAGTTAATTTGAGCTGTCTCAATGAAAGAAATTTGATTCAATCCACACATCTTCCTTAAAAGACAAATAGCAAATTGGCCTATACTAGAAAACCTACGTCTCAATTTTCGATTATCCCAAGGTCAGAGTAAGGTATGATTTCTTTAAAAATCAAATTTGGAGTTGAGAAACAGTTCAGTCAGTTTTAAAGCATTTGCAAATTAATCATAAAGACTTTTATTCTAATGCTTCATGTATGCAAAATTAAGAAAGAGAATGACAGAGGAGAAATATTAACAGGAGCCTGATGTTCCCAGGAAAACTAGTGGCTTACATTTTAATAGATCATTTCAAACCAATGTCTTCAACACTGTAATGATGCATCAGGGACAGCATGGGGATGATTTGACACAATTTATATACTTTTTAAACTGTCCTGTGTTTATTTTAATGTGACATTGCAGTTAGTCAATGATATTTTACCTCTAAAAATAAAGGTAGCAACTTCATATTGTTTAACCCATTACTTTAAGCCCTCATTTTATTTTTACAAATATTAATTTTCACGTCCTCAGACTGCCATCACAAAGTGGCACACATTGGGTGGTTTAAAGGAGAAGAAATGTATCATCTGACAGCTATGGACGCTGGAGATTCACGATCCAGTTGTCCGTAGAACCTCGCTCCTGTAAGGTTCTAACTGAACTCGCTCCTTGCCTCTTGCGAACTTTCAGGGTCCGCCTGAGTCCCTGACATGCTCCTTCAGCTGCTGCGGGGCTTTCATTCCCACCTTTGTTATCCTATAGTCTCCTGTGTGTCTCTATCTTCACGTAGCCTCTTTCTTTTGTTTATTTCCAGTACTGGGGATTAAACCCAGAGCCCTGGACCTGCTGGCCAGGCACTCTAACTCTGAGCTGCATCCCAGGCCCTTATGTTTACTTGGAGACAAGTTCTTACTAAGTTGCCTAGGCTGGCCTCAAACTTGTGATCCTCGTGCCTCAGCCTCCAAAATAACTGAGATTATACTCCTGTGCCACTGTACCTAGTATAGGGCCATCTTCTTGTGCGAACACTAATAACTTTCAGTTGGGGACCTCCCTAGCACAGTATGATCTCCCTTTAATAATTTTGTTTGTAATGGTCCTGGTTCTAAATAAATGCAAGCTCTTAAGTGGTATGGGTCAGTATTCTGACATAAATTTTGGAAAGCGCAATTCAACCACTCATAACGAATTATCTGTGATTTCACAGATAATGTTCAGGATGAGGCAAATAGCTTTTTAAGGTGAAACGGATTTTTAATAAGTTGATAGGAATGGTGTGGAAACACGCGACATATGGAAACACAGCAGAGAGAACAATTGAAACTGGAGGGTGAGACTGACTGCAAAACTGGACACCGCTGAGTCTTTTCAAGCCTCTTCCCACGCAGGGCTATGGTTTGTGTCTAGTTATGCTCCCAAAACCTCATGTAAGCCATGGGGCAGACCTGGCTCCAGGAGCAGCGAGTGGCTTGATGGGCGTGGCCAGAGGACCAGGGCGAGGCTTCAGGGGTGGGGCCAAAGAGGGGCGGGGCCAGAGAGGTACAATGGAGAGAGCGGAGCATGAGCTCTGCACACTGCCCCAAGCCAACAGCCTCTCTTGGAGGTGTGGAGCAGGTCATCTTGGACATGACAGTGCCCCAGCCTCTCCTCCAGACCCTGTAGCATGGGGTGGCGGTGTCTGTGATTGAGGCTACCTTGGGCCGGGAGACGTTTGGAGAAGACAGAGTCCCTGACCTTCTCTCCCAAGCAAATAAGGCTCTAAAGCCTTGCTATGCAATCCGGGCTGCTTTAAACTGTGAAACCTCCAGTAACTGGGAGCTAAATAAACCTTTCATTCCCTAAGTTTGAGCAGCAGGTATTTGTCCCAGCAACAAGAGAAGAGTAACTAAGACACGCCCCTTTAAACGCGATCTCGGATTCCTATCAACTAGCAACTATGGGGCCCGGCGGGATGGCTCAGTGGTCTAAAGCGCCTGCTTGGGAAAGCTTGGGCGGCTTCAGGGACCGCGGTTCGATCCCAGGCACCACATGCTGCGCCAGCCCTGCCCTTGGGGTGGGCTGAGCCAGCCATAAAAATGAGTGAATAAACAAACAAAGGTTCTGAAACTAGCAACTATGCAGTTCAGCGGACACTTGGACCTCTTGTCTGGGCTGCCTTGTTAAAAGTCGCAAGAGACCACATGAAGCAGAACCACACCAGCAGCTGGAGGTCACCAGGTCCCTGAGCTGACCTGGCTCAGGCCACAGATTTGTGACATGCACCCTAGGCCAGGCAGACCCATCCTGTGAGCAGGCCAATAGTGCCCCCCACCCCCAGTGAGACCTATCTCCAGCTGCCCATCCCAAGAAAATTCTCAACCTGAACGAGCAAAGGAGGTTATTGTTTAAAGTGACCCCTTAAACTATCTTCCCAATTTCCTGTTTCTTTCGCCTAGTGATTACTTTAGTTTTACAAGTATGCTAAGGGCTTTTAGCATCAGAGCCATTTGTAGGCCCCAGACAGGCTATGTGGGGGCTGAAACAAACAGCAAGATCCGTTGGCGGCAGGTAGGAGGGCCGGATCAGGAAGGCATCGTGCGGTACTTGGCTTTGAACTCCGTTTACTTTCCGCAGCTACTCTCAGTGGTCTGTGAATTGGACCAAAAATAGCCTTAGAGGTTGAGCAAAGCAGTCAGCCCATGGAGAACAAGCAGCTGGGTTGTGCTGCCTTCCAGCATCCCCATCTTCCTGCGGGGCGCTTTTTCATCAGTTTGATTTTAGAAAAGTCAAGAAAAGATTCCCATAAACAGTAGCAGCTATCGTCAGTGAGCAAACCATGGGGCTTTGCAGTCATTTATGACCTTCTTCCCAGACTCCCCACTCTGTGAACTTCTGCATTTGAACCCCAACTCTGAACAACAAGCACAGCTAGAGAAACAGATACAAATAAGCATCCTTAGGTTAGATCCACCTCTGTTCTACCCCTCCCACTGCAGCTAAAGCAACTTCCCAAAATATAAGACTGAGCATGTTCGCCTTCTGTTCAAAAATGTCTACTGTTCTTGGGGTTATAATCAGCTCCCTTGGTAAAGCCTATGTGACATTAGTCGGCCAGAACACCTGTGACTGGCCACCTCCCCAGACTCATTGCAGGTGCTGATTCCTCATCCTCTATGCTCAGTCAGCTTCCCCACCTCTCTCCCCACCCCCACCCCCACCCCCACCCCCACCCCCACCTTCCCTCTCTCAGCATCATTCTCTTAGCAGCTGTGATTTTATTCTTATCCAGGGGGGGTCTTGCCTTCACAAGAGGAGAGTAGAGAATTGTGGGACTGGGTGTGTGGCTCAGTGGTCAGGCACTGGATTCAATCCCCAGCCCTGAGAAAAAGAGAAAAAAGAACCGCACCTGATTTTGCCAATGAGTTTATTCCTAAGCTCAGTACTTTGCGTATCATGGACACTTGGCACTTGGTCATGGTTTGTGGAATGAAAGAAAACTTAAACAGGGCTTCGGAGTTCCTGTAACTACCCAGATCAGTGTGACTTGGAGACTCAAAAACGATCCCTACTTATTCACAAATTAATCTAAGGAACATTTATTCCATGCCTACTATACTGGAGAACACAGGGTAAGTGAGGTAAGCAAGCATCTAACCAATCCCTTGTGGGCTGAACCATATTCCCTGTGTCCTTTACATGTAATCATCAATCTCCTATGCCCTGAGTATAAGCATCCACTGATATTTTTAAAGCTGTATGACACGTACTTAGTTTTGCTGTTTACATTCATTGCACATAGATTACTTAAAAATTTTAATGTTAGAAATAAAAATCATTCCACATCGTTAAAAGTTTAAAACACAATTATCATGCTTTCAGAGATGTGTTCTGATTCTGGGCCTAAGAAAATTACTATCAATAAATCCTTTTTGATTTTATGGGTACTAAAAGAAGAAAAAAAACAATAAGGTAAGAATTTTACAATGTAAAAATAATTGAAAGATATGTAGAAATTCCAAAAATCATTCTCCAAGATTAATGTGACTATTAGATAAATTGTACATTTTGATAATATTATAATGTAAAATGAATAAGGGGAAATGGAAATAAAACATACACACACATACACACACACACACACACACACACACACACACACACACACACCATATAAACACCAAAGCTAATAAATTAAATAAGGACTGAGTTTTGAAGATTGCTCCTGGCCACTGGACTTGACTTTGCTGATTTCCTTCCCTGCTTTGGCTGCTCTGGGATGTTTATGTGACCTACCTCAGATGCTGTGCACTAGTCACTCAGTTGCCAAAAGTGTAGGAATCCTCATCCTCATTTTATAGAAAGGGAAAGCTGAATCAGAAAGTTTAAAATACAATTAAAGAGCAAACATGGTCCTGTGACCTCAGATAGCATGTTCTTGTCCTCAGCCATGCTGCCCCAAAGTATCAGCAACAGGAGATTCTGGCTGGCCCCATGCATGGAAAGTCTGGGGCCATATGAAACTTAAATGAACTAATGTAGGCCTGGTCTCTACTTCAAGACTGAGAGTGTGATTCCTAAATGTCCTGTGGAGCCCTGGAGAGAGAGAGAGTAAAAGTCTTAAGGTCTTTTCATGTAGCTCTGTGAAGAAAACTCAATTTCCCCTGCAGGAGGCACTTTTAGCTTAGATATGGGCACATGCAGGGCCAGACATCTTGCCCTAGGAGGGTGGGGAACTGACCCAGATGTGGTATCCAGAAAAGCGAGGTCAGTAGGTAAATGTTTCCCCTAGGGTGTTGGGGAGCCTGGAATTTCCATCCAGGAAAAGTAATTCCCTATGGTTAAACCGTTTCCCCCAAGGAATCTCCTTTAAAATGCATAGGACCCTAACAAGGTAGTTAAATCAGTCATTCCTTTGCTTATTTGATCCACCTGTGAGCAGTGGGCCCCTAACCTAAAAGTCCCTGCTTTCACTTAGATTTGTTTTCTCAAATTGATTTTCTTCATTGCATGCCCAGAAAGAACTGTTTTGGTGTTCCCATCCATAAAATGAAGATAAAGATAATGACTACTTAGTAAATTTGCTGCAAGGGAAGTGGCTCAACCAAGCACTTGCTATAAACCATACTTGCCATACTGATCGCTTGTTACTGAGTAGTGTTTTAACGCCTCCATGCTGAAGTTATTTTATTTCTTTTCTTTTTTTTTTTTTTTTTTTTTTTCCGCCTTTTTGAGACAGGGTCTCACTATGCAGTTCAGGCTGGCCTTGAACTCACTTTTGTAGCCTAGGCTGGTCTCAAACTCGCACCAATCCTCCTGCCTCAGCCTCCCAAGTGCTGGGATTACAGGCATGAGCCACCACGCCCAGCCCTTTAAGTTATTTTATTTCTAAAATAAGAGTAACAATACTCTAAATGGGAAATGCCTGTTTTCCCTTGATTCAGCCAATAGAGATCTGTTGAGTGCCTCTATGTGATGAACTCCATGTAGTACTACTGACCATAATACAGTCATCAAATTTATACTTTAGAGATCGAAGCAGACATTATTGATAATTATAGTCAAACAGTGACAATCACGACACAAACACTGAGTACTCTGAAGGAAAGGAACTTACCCATTGGGCCTTGGTCGGACTTTCTAAGTAAATGACATTCAACTTGAAGAGTTGGACTGGTCAAGAGTTGAGGGTGAGCCCCAGGCCAGAAGCCAAACCCCAGAAATAGTGAGAAAACCAGTAAGAGAGCAGAAATAGTGGAAGAGGGTAAGAAACAGGTGGAGATAAGGCTGACTTCCTCCAGGGCTGAGAAGGCCACATTAGAGGCTCTATATTTTGTTCTATAAGAAAGAGGATGTTCCCAGGTTGTAAGCATAGGGAAATGTGAAAGGATTATCTAACCTCATAACACTGCTATTGTTGCTGTGTAGACAGTGCACAGATCACAGAGACCAGGTTTCAGAGAATATGAAAACAGGCTTAAAGGCCACCATACCCATCCAGGAGAGAAGGTAGGCTGAGGTTGGGGGGGAGGTTCTAAAAGGAATGAGGACTGGACATAAGTGAGAGTTGTGTCGATGTAGAATCAGCAGCAGAGGCACATAGAAAATGTCCCAGCTCTCACCACTCCCTTCTTCAGTTTGCAAGCAGCCTGGCCAAGAAGCATATAAAGCAACTTCACGGTTACAGGAAACAGCTGCATTTTGGGAACTTCTTGGGGCCTTGTGGCAGTTCACTTCTCCAAACTCCAAGGAGAACTACACAGTCCCTGGGTTTGGGGTTTCCAGAAGCAGGGCGAGTCTTCCTCGGAGACAGGAGTCAGCCTGAACTAACTGGGCACTGCCTTCTTGCAACCCAGTCTGAGCTTTCTTCAGTCTCCGGTCCTAATAATATTTATCTCCAGAGATCATGAACACTTATTTCCAGAGAAGCACAGGAAATTTTCAGTGAGGAGAGGGAGGCAGATTAGAGATAAGCCTCAGGAAAGGTACAAGCTTTGTTACTGTAGAGACCAAAAATCTCTTCTGTGCACAGAGGTGAGTGCGGCCAGCTCACAGGGACATCAATAGCCTTGGGATACTCCTGGCCACATGGCAAGAGGCCACATGGTTTGCAAACATAGCATAAATGGGTCAGCCCATACCTTTAGAAGCATCTGTTCTCAGAGGCCTTAGTCCAGCCCCTACCCCTGCTCTGGAGGTACCAAATCCTCCAGAGCAATTCTGCCCTTTTCCCTGTCTGCCTCTATGCCTTTTCCTGCTTCTCTATCAGCTTCCACTCTTACAAGAGTAGATAAGTGTCAATAGCAAGTTTTAAGATTTTCTTGTGATATTGGCAGAAGCCTAGAAGACTAATAATAACAAACGCTGGAGTGTACACAAGGAAACGCAACATTATCATTCATTACGGAATGTGTAACCTAAGGATGCCTTTCTTAAAAACAGTTTGGCAGCATCTATCAAAAGCTTGAGTGTAAATTCCTTCCACACAAGAATGGAGCTTACAAAAGTATTTCTTCATGTACCAAATGTTAAAAATTGTCTGTAGCTATTTATCAAGGATAATAGTATGAAACTGGAGACAACTTAACTATCCCAAACATTGAATAAGTGTTGGTACATCCATCCGGTGAAATATTAAGAAGCCAGTAAAAGAAGCAAAACTGAACCTACATGACTTCCAAGGCATGTTATATGGCAATAGTAAATTGCAGAGCAGCTTGACCACACGCACATGTATTGATGTTTGTTTCTACAGAGAGGTTGGTCCACCGGTATGTGAGCCAGCCAGAACACAGAAAAGAAGATACAAAGCTGTGCCAAAGAAATGTGGTAGACATCTCCAGGATTAGCAGCAGTACCCACAGGAAGAAAGAGGGGACTACCCTAAATCTAAGGTTCCCACCATGGTCACATTAGCAGAATCAGAAAGCAGGAAGTGGCCACCAGGAGCTGCAGGAGAGAGAAATTAAGAAGTTTGTTCAGTGAAAATGAAGTTGCTGTCTGGGATGACATGACAGATGGAAGTGACGACTGCAGAGCAGTGTAAATGCACATCTTGTCACCAACCTGTACACCTTAAAATGTGGAAGCAGTAAACTTCATATTAAGTATACTTTACCGGAATAAAGAGCAAAGATTAATCCAACCACTGATTTCCAGTGCCAGGTATTTTGGAACAAGGGAAGATTCTGTTTGTAAATAATGGGCTCTTCATGCTTAGAGGCAACAGTGGGTTCGACACATCCCTCTTCCTCTCATGGACTCCATAAACACAATGCGGACCAAGAATTTACAAGCCAAGAATGAGTCCAAGGTCTCAGGCTGAAGACCCTTTGTAATGGATACTTCCAAACTCACTACAGTAAATGATGTGAATTGAGGGACGGACTCATAACTGTCATTTAAGAAATAAAAGGAGCATGATGATTTAGCATAGTTCTCATACAGTTCTACTTGGAACCGATAGCTAAGTGAATGCTCTAGCAGTTTATAGCATGCAATTGCTTCATCGCTAAATAGTAGCCATTTTTCTGTCTGGTGGCATCTTTGAGACAAAGTCCCTAGGGACACCAAGTCACCTAGGCAAAAAAGGGACTAGAATTAAATTATCTGGTGCCCAAACATGTCACATGTGACTTCTGCACATTAGGACTTGAAGCCTGCTGTACCAAGCAGACGGGATCACACTGATTACATTCAGACTAAGCACTCCGCAGAAGAAATCTAGCAAACGCAAACAAGCCCAAGTCCTATAATGCTTCACTGCTCTTCCACAGGCATCTGTCAAAAGAAAAGAGAGGAGAGGTTTATGCAGGGAGGAGAAGGCCAGGTCAAAGGTGGAGGGAGAGAGGTTCCAGCCCTTGCCAAGAACCCAGGGCAGGAAAGCAAATGTCACTGAGAGAAAGTCCATCTTTGCCACAGGTAACTAAATATTCCCTGCCTGGATGTTTACAGACAGCTGATTTATGAGTCCTGACAAAACGAAAGGGACATTCCTTGAGTTACTGCCCATTTAGATGAGGGGATAAAACCTTTGTATTTACTCTCAGCACTTTTAATATCTCAAACGAATACTAATCAGGGACATTTGTTGAGAATGAGGACACCATTTTCTGCTGTATCTCATGTCATCAGAATGACCTTGCATTTGAGAACTGCAAGGCGGGAGCTTGTTTGGTCTCCAGGAAACCATGAGAGTCTTAAATGAGCAAATTCAAGCTCCCAGAGCTGCAAAATATAATACAAAGCATTGAGAAAGGTGAAAAAAATAGCATTTGGCAGGGAAAAGGGCACACCCGTGACTTTCTTAAAAGCCTGACATGCTCTTCACAGCATCAAAGAGTAGAATGAAAACAGTGTTTTCTACTGAAAATAGCGATTGACTGACTCTGGGTTGTTCTTCTTAGAACCAGTACATGGCCAGAATCTAGAACCTGGCTCCCAAGTCCTCTCCTTGCCTCTTGCGACCTACAAGAGAGCCCCCCACTGCCAGTGCAGGGCCTTGGGGTCCCAGCCCCTCACTTGATGGAAAGCCCTTCTCCCCGTTCAGGCAGAGCTGAGATCCCTCCTGCTACATCCACGTCCCCGCTCTGTGTGCTGTGCCTCGCAGTGAACCAGCCCGAGAGTCCTCTCCCTCGACCTTGTTACTGCTTTCATGAAAAGCTCTTACTTTTCTCTTCCGCAAACTTCTCCAGGCAAAACATCAGAGGGGTACTCAAGTGAAGTGACTTTTGCAAGCACTAGACCCCTACCCGGATATCCTTGTCAACATTTCCAGCCTTTTTTACCCTAAGAGTTTCTTTGAAGCAAAAACTTGAAAAAGCAAATGCCTCCCTTAGCCCCACTAATACCACTCTAAGCTGTTAATGATCAATTACCTTTGCTATGCAGGAAAGCAAAACGTCTGCAGCAGACTTTGAAGAAAAAAGTTAAAGAGGAGAGAGAGAGAGAAAAAGAATAAAGTAGGGAGTTAGCCGGGAGAGGCAGGGAGAATGAATATGAGAGAGATTAGGAAGGCAAGAACGGTCTTGGCCTCGTCACACTCTGAAGCCAGAAGCAGGAGGATCACTCTGAGTTCACAGCCAGCTAGGCTACACAGCAAATTCAAAGTGAGCCCAAAGTACATAGCAAGAACTTCCCTCAAAAAATAATTCTTGTCCTCCACTACACTTTTACCAAATGTGGTGACATAGGTGCATACATAAATACACACATGGAACCCACACTCACTGAATAGCTCTGACAGCCAGAAAGCTCAGAGAGCCACCTGAGACCTTCCTTTAGCCATGAGCAAATCCTGCGATTTCTCCATCTAATGATTTGATCAGTCACCCGCCATCTCCTCTCCACATGGATGGAACCAACATTTGGCTAAAAGAGCCCCTGTTCTTTTACAAGCAGCCCAATAAAGCTGAGTAAAAATATCAAAATTCTCTGTAAACTAAAACCTCAGACTGCAGAGTCGTCACATATAATGCTTTCTAATTGTGACCAGGACCCAGATGGAATAACCTAATAAAATGAGGGGCAAACAGAGCTATAATACATGTGGCCCAGTGGTCTGTTCTCATGTGGAAATTTCTTCTGCAGAACTGAGCAGTTGCTATAGGCATTTTCCAGACTTAGCTTCACCTGCCGGTGCGTTAGCTGCAAGTCTCCACCACTGCCCACCTCTTCACCCCGGGTCTGTCCACAACTCGTCCTGTCAGCTCATGCTTAAGTCTTGTTTTCTTTAATATGATTAGCAAAATGCAAAGCCTCCTCTGACTACCAATATCAAATGCAGTTTAATTATTTGTTTGCCTTTTAGCCACTGTGATTAAAACAGGAAACTGACCTCCCTCACACACTGATGAGTCCTCTGAATCTCACATCCTTTGAACTCCTGTCTTTAGGCTGCACTAAGGGGGACAGGGCCCTCTTCTCATGCGGTGATAAGGAGGATGGATGAAGAACACTGGGAAAGATAAGAGAAAGAAGATGTGGATTATTATGTCATCTCCTTCAGTAAGACAAAAATGTACGGATGTGTTTCACTTGAGCAGCAACTTTGCAAATGACCTGCAGGCCGACTTTGAGAACCACAACACACTGCAGGTAAGCAGGCAATCAGCCACTGTCCCCATCATACACAAAGAAAATCAAGGATCAGAGAAGTCAAAGAATCTTGATGGCTTACAAACATAAATATATTGTACAGCCTCTGTCTGAGGCCCCTCTGTCATCTGTTTGAAAAGCTACTGAAACATCAGTTTGGGTCTCCCTTTCTTGCAAGATTAGAGATCACACACAGTTCTCAGCACTTACTATGCAAGCTTGCCTGACTGTACCCTGCTCCTGCTGGCTGCCTGGTATCATTGGCATCAACATCTGGGGAAGCATCTGTGTGCGTGTCCCCCCTCAGTCTGCAGCCAGTCCTCATGTGGGTGAGTTACCTGACTGAAAAAATCTCCCTCTTAGGCAACCTTAGTGGGCCTTAAGGAGATAAGTCACTCGCTAAGATCCACCACTAGTTGGTGGTAGCACCTGAATTCGAGCCCCAAACAGGTGTCATTCTAGCTCTTAGTACAAGCATAACAAAGTGGGGTGGACAAATTCTCAGAATTTCCCAATACTTAGGAAGTATTTATATGATCAAGAACTGTCAGCAAGAAAGTCTCATGCACCTTATAATGGTGCCAGGCATGAGTCCCAGGAAACCAACCTTTAAAGATTCATAGATGAGAGGAGTTGTAGACTTAAAATTGTCCCCAATATAGGTAATAAGGGCCCAGTTTCCACAGAGAAGTCTAGCTTTGCTCAAAATGCACCTCAGAATCTCAGTGCAAGTAATACTGCTTTTCCAAGCCTAGACCCTGGCCTGTCTAAGATGGTACATTCAGTCTAACACTAGCTCATCCCCAGCAGGTATAGCTCTGGCATGGCCCCAGACTCTGCTTCTGCCCAAATGTTCCAGGAATAGGTAACCATAGCAAGTTAAATATCACTCAGTAAGGTTTGTTATGCCCTCAACAAAAGGAGGAAACATTCTAGATTACACAGCCTTCCTAATTCAGGTTAAGAGTTTGTTAAGCACAGATGCAGGTCCAGCACTGGCACAAAGGTGACAATGTGATGAGGGTGCCAGTCACCCTGATGGAGCTCTGATTCTGTGCCACATACCATGGTGAACCTATGACTGGCAATGACTTATTTACTTCTCATTAACCCCAAGAGCTCTGCATTATTATTACTCTCATTACAAGTAAGAAAACTGAAGCTAATAGTGAATTTAAAATTTGCCCATAGTTAAACAGAAGTCCAGGCAAGATTCAACTCCTATCTGATTAAAAGTCCTGGGCTTACACCTTGGGGTATGCCTATTAGGTGAGACAAGCCAATGAGAAAGATCCAAGTGTTTGAGATTGGCTCCAACCAAACACAGGCATTCAAGTGCTTACTTCGGACTCCAAGTCTACAAAATGATGCTGGGTCCTGGCAAACAAACACTTTCTGTTCTGGGGCCAGTTTCAAACACTATGTAAGCCGAATTTTCTCTGTGTATTTTTGGAAGTTTCTCAGGCGTAGCAGGAATAAAAACACTCATCCACCGCAGGGGGAAATGGAGATGAAGTGTGGAAGAAGCACTTCGCAAGCAGTCAGCTTAGTGGCTGGGGACAGAGAAAAGGACCTGCACTCTTCCTTCCCTGCTTTGAGTGGAACGAAACTCGTTGACTTGCTCAGCCACTTCCTGGTCTCCCCTCGAGCTGTCTTGTTCAAATCTTTCTTAATCCTTCGCTTTCCAGGTCTGCTTCCTTCCGCAGGGGCTGCCGTTCCCTAGAGCAGAACGATAACGGAATGGGAAGAGCACACAGTGGTGCAGTCGCAAGACACAACTGCATTCGTGAGGTCAATACCTTCTTGTGGTGCATCTCAATTTATTTGTAGATCCCTACTGATAAAATAACAAGGAAATGGCAGCGGCTCTAAAGAGCTCTGGTGAGCAAACTAGTGGTTCTGGGTTCTGATTCTGATCAATGGGGTACATAACCTGAGCCCCTACCTCTTTGGTCATGAAATGGGAGGAAACGCAGTCATCTTTCAAGTTTCTTTTTCAGTTTTGATCTCTAGCATTTCTTTAGCTGAAATATGGCCAGAACCATCACCAAAGACTCACGCTTTATACTGCATTTTCTTTTATTTTACATATTTCACTCTGCTGAAGTAACACCAGGTAAGCCCCAACCACCAGGACTTACCTTCCTCAATATGAAAGACTGATTTAGCTACTTTAACTTGACCACTGTAAATCCAGACTAGGTAACATAGATCTTCCCGGTGGATCTTTTGCTAGGAATATGGCAAGCACAAGGTCCTGAGTTTGATTCTCAGTACACACACACAAAAAAAGAAGTAGATTTTTTTCCTCCTCTGATGTCTTAGTCAAATGAGTCCCCTAATCACCAAACTCCTGTTTTGAGCTGCTAGGGACATGCCTAAAGATAACAATATTTTCCCACTTGGGAAAGGTTTCCAAGCAACGAGTCTGAGTAATCTTTTCCACTGGGGTGGAAAATCCAGTCATGCTAGAGAACTGCTTGGGCTTTACATTATTTTCACACTAATGTTGATTTTGTCGGACTTCTCAGGCAAAGAGACACAGAAAGACAAATAAGAATGAAGTTGAAGTGCTAGACATTTATTTTCTTTGCAAGCCATTTTAGAGGGGAAGGCGTCCCCTCCCAGGAAGGACGCGTCTCCTCACCTTCAGGAGTTTATCACTAGTCCTGGGGCAAAGTTACAATCTGTTCACAAAGAACTATTGTAATCAAAGGAATCCAACAGAAAAGCTCCCATTGCTGCAGCCTGGGAAAGAAAGTTTTTCTTTCCCTAACTAGTAATTAAAGTACTTATGTTTAAACCAGGAATATTTCAATGGCATCAGAATAGGGACCAGCCCTAAGCCTTTGTGAAAACTTAAATTACCTCTTGAAAATGTTTTGTTAACTTTCAATTTTCTCGCATTTTCCATTTTTCAAAAAATACCTTGCTACGCTCTCTTCAAGTGGCTGTTTTGTTTCAGCTACCCGAAGGAGTTTTCTTATTTTTTTTTTTTTTAAGAAGGCAACTATGGAACAATGATATTCTTTGAACTTAGTTGAAGGTAGCTATTTAGAATTTGCTAAATTGGATGGACGGAACGTTTCAGTTCTATGGAGCACACTCATCTGATAAGTCTTTGATGCCTATCTCCGTGGGTTTGTGGTAAGGACAAAAATTAAAGGCAGGTGGGGTAAGCAAGCCAAAGGCCTAAGAGGCAAATCTAGAACATGTTACAACATTGTTATTATTGGCTGGGGTCAGAGCTCTGCATCTTTCCCAAATCAGGAGTCAGAGTTTGTTTGGTGACTCAAAGGGAGGCCCCTTATTGCATTCAGATTGGCCTGCGAGCTGAAAGCAGCATGGAGCTCTAGGGCTGCCGCTGTGTCCTGGTGGCCAGAGGACAAAGCCTCAAAGGGAGGAGGATGTGGCTCATAGCTCTTAGAAGGTCCCAACTTCCTAGCTTGTTTGGACATCTTAGCACCTCCTCCCTTCAGCAAAAGTCATTGTTAGTGTTAAAATTGACAGCTCATTTTGGAAACCGAAATAAACACATCCCTTCTCTTCAGGAGATATTTATAAAATTGGACCATAAGACTGGAAAGTAATTTTAGAAAAAAGCAAATGTGGTTTTATATTTTTCTTTTTTAAATTTGGTACAGGGTCTTGCTACACAATTCAGACTCACAGTGATTCTACTGTCTCAGCCTCCCCAGGGTTGGGATTACAGGCATGCACCACCACACCCAGTTTCAGTGGTTGACTCAGTGCGCCAGGGGTTCCAGGGCCAGCATGGCAGGTGGTGCTGGGAATCGAACCCAGGTCCCTGTGCTTGCCAGGAAAGTGCTCAGACTACAGAGCTATCTCCCCAGCCTTCAATTAAAAAAAAAAAAAAAAAAAATCAATTTTCTACCCAAAGTGGACAGCACTTTGCTCTATGGTACTGTGTTCCCTTCCTGCTCCTTTTTTTCCTGGAACCAAGTAACTTGAGTAAAGGAAGAAGGAACAGAAAGAAACGGACAGCTGAGGAAGCCAGCCTTCTTGGTCCTCCAGTGCCATGCTTGGGACCCTCCACAGCTGGCCTGGCTACCTTGAATCTTCTGTCTTCTATGTAGGAAAGGCCTGTTTTTTAAGGGAAATCTTCTCTTATTTTATTCTAAATATATCCATATTTCCTTCCCAACTGAGCTTACTACTTAAGCAAAACATTGTAAAGACTCAGAAAGGCTCATTTCATACCCTGGGACTGAGACACATGCCTGAGGAAAAAGGTCTCTCCTCTCTGTCAAAGCCAAGGCACAGAACAAGGAAAGGAAGAATTTGTTTCACTTACTTCATGCCTACACTCTTTAGCAGGCTCTGGAAAGATGAACAAACAACGAGAAAAAGCAGGGTTTATGTCTGAGTCCTATGCAACCTGCTAACAAAACCCCACCAGTCTTCTGAAAAGCAGCAACCCCTAGTTTGCTGAGTCAGCCTCATACAACCATTTCTGGGAGGGCTGAGCCAACACCCTAGAATGCTGGAGGCTACCCAGAGCATGGGATGCTGAGAGCAGCCCAGCACAGAGCAATGACAGACCTGTGGATGGAAACGCCTGGATTTGAGTTCTATGATGTCACCAGCTGCCCAGCAACTTGACACCAAGTCACTTCTGGTGCATGACTACCCAGCTGACAGCCACTATCTCCTCTTGCTTGGGCTCTAAGCTTTGGACCCCATCCCCTGTGACACTTGACTTTCACAGCCACATGGGGTACCACGGAACCACCAAAGCTGGTGAGAACAGGATGAGATTCTTTTCTCTTTGGCCATCACTAGCCCTGAGATCCCAGCTTTTAAGACCATCTGGTTTGCATGACATCCGCACCATCACACTTCCACAAACACTATACAAAGATGACACCTCAACATCCTCACTAATGCTGCTTGTCTTCTTGCCCCAAACTTAGTTTTGACGCCTCTCATCTCCTTTTTGTTTTCTCCCAATGCTTATCATACTATTAAAAGCCAACTTTCATTAAATGCTTACCTCCACCCAGGGGCTTTATGTGGATTAACTCAATTAACCTTGTTGTGGTTCCCATTTTAATGATGAGAAAATTAACACTGGAGGGTTAGCAACCTGCCCAACCTACCATAGCTAGAAAGTTGGGACTCGAGGATAGATTCATTTTTTTTAAAACAAGCTGAACTTATGCCCTTGGATAACTATATTATCCTACCCTGTTGTTGAGACATTAATCACCTCAGGCTGACCCTGACATTCATTTGAAGTCAGAGTGAAAACTGAGGTGGGAAAAGGGGTGGAAGTTCGACAACACCCAGAACAGCTCTGCCAAGGGACTGCATGACCTAGCTTCCCTGAGCACAGGAATTCTGGCTGCAGACCATCAATGATCAGAACACCTGTAAAGTGCGTCAGTGGTCCCTACCCTCTACCTACCCCATCAGAAGACAGATGCTAGAGCCCAGGGATCTGTGTTTTTGTCAAAGTCCCAGGAGACTTTTCTAGATGCTAACATTTGAGAATCACAGACTGGACAACCAAAAGACTTCCCCCAAATAATCTATAGAAGAGTATTTCTTGGCACTAAATTTTGTTTGTTGGTTTGTTTCTGGTTTTGGGGGTTTTTGTTTGCTTTTGTGAAGAAAGCAATCAGGGATGTGTGTTCCCACATTAGTCCTATAAAGCAGCAACAAATGCCTTTTAAATAGGATTCATTGTGTCCCCTGACAAAAACATTATTACTAAAGGAAAAAAAAAGAAAAATCACCTTCCCAATAAAAAAAGTTGAAAGTGAGAATAATTCAGTGAGTTATAAAGCGGCATGGTTTGTTTTGGCTTTCATCAGTTTTGTTTTGGTTTTTTGTTTTGTTTTTTCCTCCTTGAAAGATTTTTTACATGACAGCCTGCAAGGCCCACATCCCGTAAAGTGTTCTTGCCCTGCAGTGTTTTAGAAAACCTGGGCCTGGGAGGTCAGGGTTCGTTTCCAGGAACTGCCCATAAGACAAGTCCTCAGGAACTAGCCTTGACCGCTGTGGAAAAGCCACATACAGTCAAGCTCCTGGGAAGGGACTGTGTTCTAGAGATAGTGTCATGCAAACACACAGAATTTCAGGCCTGGAAAGAATGTCGCAGATTATTTGGAGGAGAGTCCAGTTTACAGACTACAGATGTGAGGAGTCGGCCATTACTAAGAACGCAAAATGGGGCTTCTGAATGCTGGCCCTGATTCTGGAACGAGGTGTTTCCTGGAAGTCATTTATTTATATGCTCTTTCACAATTTGGTTTCCTGCCGGCCTCCTTTTTTCTCTATGTTATTATTAACATTCGTCTTTCGACCATCTCGTGTTTTAACTCCAATTTATAGAAGAAGCCAACTCTGATTTGTTAGTGTAAATGGAAAACCGACATCAGTTGCTGGAAATAGAAGGCCCCCATTTTCCTTATTTTAGCCCTGGAACTTAGAGACCAGATAAAATTCTGATAAGCCAAGGCACCCTATTGCTAAATGATAGAGATAGAATAGAGCACCTGCCTGAGACCCTAAGCCCCTGGCCTTCTTTCTCTTTGTCAAAGGGGAGATTAGCAAGTGTTAGAGAGCTGGGAGAGCTTCACTACTGATCAGTGGAGATTCAGGATGATTCATCTGAGGATTAAAAGGAGTATTGAAAAGGGGATGTAATTGAAAATGTAATTTAACACCCCCCACCTGCTACCTCTCTACCCACCGGTGGGCCCTGGTCCTGCTGCCTCAGGCTGTTTCCCACTCCAGCAGCCTCTCCCCGAGGACTATTTGAGGCTGCGCTGTGCAGACACTAGAGCCTGTCACACCAAGGAACTGACAGAAGACAGTTGCTCAGAGCATAGTGAGGGGGCAGTTTTCTCTTTTCCTGTCTTTTGTAGTAGTTCTAGTGCTGCAACGCAAGGAAATGTACACAGGTAAAATGCCTTAAATCATTCCTTTGCTCAAATATCTTGTCTCCTGCTGCCAATAAAACAAAGTGTAAATCCCGCAGTCCAGCATGTGAGACCTTCCACTACGTGATCCCAACATACCTCTTACACAGTCAAAGCCCTTCATTTATAACTAGGCTTAGATCCTTCCAACCCAATTGAGTCTCTAGTCAACCCTAACCAGTCATAACCACCCAGAGGCACCAAACTCACCAGGGATCCAGGATTCTCAGCTAGGATGATATTTAGAATGACATGAGGAGCTCTAGGAACTCCAAAGCCTGGGCTTCACCTAAGACTCATGGAATCAGGACCTCCAGTAGAACTGAGGCATTGTTACTTTGAAAAGTTCCCAGAGTCAAATACAACCAAATGCACTCTGGAGCCTCACCTCATACCTAAAAATAATAATAATAATAATAATAATAATAATAATAATAATAAATAACCTGTGTGGGCAAAGGGATTTGACCTGGGGATTTTAAATACATACTCAAGATTGTAATAGTAAAACAGATTTGGTGACCAGGACTAGTTTGACTTCCATATCCTATAGATATAAAAACAACTTGACAAATCGTAGAATCTATGTCAAAAACCAGTTAGCAGCAGAACTGAAAGTAAGAAGCACACATCTAGATTCTGTCCCATTGTTATGGCTTATGTCTAGTTGTCTCCCCAAAGCCTCATGCAATCATGGGATGGGGACTTCTAGAGTTTGAGACTTGATTCATGATCCCTGGGATTATGTTTTAGTACTGATCTAGAGTTTGGGACTTGCTCCATGATCCCTGGGATTATGTGTTTCAGTACTGATGGGATTATGGATCTAAGTACTTCTGGGATTATGGGTGTAGCCTAAGGTAGACAGGCTGAGGCAGAGAGCCTGAATGTAATGTAGAGACAGAGACAAATTCATGCTGTTGCTCTGCTCCCTGGTTGTTCTGTCGCGATTGTTGCTATCCTGCTGCGATGAGCTGGATGCGCTCTGCCCTGTTTCACTCAGCCTTGGGCCAGCCAAATATGGACTGAAACTTCCAGCAACTGTGAGCTAAATAAACCTTTCCTTCCTTCATTTGAGTGTCAGGTATTTGTCACAGCAACGAGTAAAAAGGAACTAAGACACCCATCCTCCTCCCATGGCCCTACCCTGCGTTCTACCCTTCCCTCACTCCAACTCTTGTATGTATTTCTGCACATCGCACGTACCAACGAACGTTCCCTCGACACTCTGGTCTTCTCAGGTTGGTGTTACTGCCCCCACCTGGAATCACTGTGCTATTGCTTCCCCTTTCACTCAGGCTTGGGCTTCACTTCCTTCAGAGTTATCCCTCCTCCTGCTTTGGCTTTATCAGCCACCGCTCCAGCACACTCAACCCCTGCGTTCTCTTGACCTCTGTGGTATAGGAGGTCACAGCTTCAGCGCTGAATTATTCTTTAACAACACACAGGGCAGACATTCCCAGAGGGCAGAGACCAAGGCTCAAGTTCTTGCATATCTGCCTGGAGCACTCAGTAAGCACTTGGCAAGCACTCCTGCATCCCAGACAGAAAGCCTCTAGGCTCAGTCGAGGGTGCCTTGTTGAAAAATCACCTTTTGGGCGGCTTTCAGAAATCTGTTACAAGGGGAAAGAAAAAAGAAGCATTACTTTTTATGTTTCTCTTTTCCTATTTCATTTTAAAAGCATGGCCTTGAAGTTTATGTCACTTGCGATCAAGTGGCAATGAAATTGATGCCTGGAATACCTAACGTTTCAAGAGATCACCGTCACATATGCATAGATAGTATCTGTGTCTTCTTTTGTGTGCTGTCTTTCAACAAATGTCAATGACTTTTCAGAATAATAGATAATCCTGGGCAGTTGCTGCACTGTACAGCACTACTGGAAACTACTTGATCCTAGAAATAAACAGAAAGATCCTTCTAATGCCTCAGGGAATAAAGAAGCCTACACTACAGCAGCTCTCGTCATTTGTGTCCTCAGCCCTTAGCTCAGTTGGTGTCTTCAAATCAAAAAATGCCAACACTGCCGAATCTAGGGTTCAGGTTTCTTATCGGGAAGAGTCTTCAGTGTTTAAATCATTTTATTAGAGCCTTATTAAGTCATGTCGATATTTTGCTTGCAAAGAAGTGGCCAAGGTATAAATTAGTGGCTGTTAGTATTAGTGACTGACACTGAGAACCCCATGTTGGTGGAAATACATAATGGTACAGTTACTTTGGAAAGAAGTCTGGTGGCTCCTCAGGAGGTTAAACATAGAGTTACCCTAGGATCCAGCAACTCTGCCTCTAGGTACATGGCCATGAGAAATAAAAACATACATTCATACAAAAGCTTTAGCATAAGTATTCATAGCAGCGTTGTTTGTACCAGCCAAAAAATAGCAACAACAGTGTCCATCAGATGGTGAATAGGTATATAAAATACAGTAGATTCATAAAAGGGACCATCTAGCCATAGAAAGATAGGAAGTCCTGACACATGCTGGAGTACAGATGAACCCCAAATCATTATGCTAGGGAAAGAAGCCAGTCATAAAAGACTACATTACATAGTGTCTGGCTCCACTCACATGAAATCTATGTAGGCAGGAAGTAGGCAAATGGTTTTCTTGGACTGAAAGGGACCAATGGGTTGAAAAGACCCATTGGTCTTTTCAAAGGCGAGCAGGGTGGTTGCCGGTGGTACAGTTTCATTTCCCAGAGATGAAGATATTCTAACTTCATCGTGCTGATGGCTATATTCCCACCTGAATGTATTTAAAGCTTGTATGCTTTACACTTCAATTTGAATGTGGATTATATCTCAATAAAGCTGTCACACACACACAAAAAAAATTTTTTTGGTGGGACTAGAGTTCAAACTCATGACCTTGCACTTACCAGGCAGGCACTTATGCCATGGAGCCATCGCCCCAGCCCCTCAAAAATGGTTTTAAAAGAAGATTCAAAATTCCAATCCTTCACACCCTTCCAAGCAGTACAATCTTCAACATCTTGCTTAGCTTCTCAAGGCTCCACTTAAATGTGCCTGCATTATTTCAATTAAATAAAACCATTCAAGTGGAAGATTTAAATTCGTGCTGACCCCTCAATAAATGTTAGCACCTTTTTCTATTACGTCCTCACTTCTAAAGGAAGGGTGCTCATCCAGGACGTTCATGCCACAGATCTAACTGCTTCCCATACCTGTGAAGCGCAACACTGCTGCCTTCACACAGGGGATTCAGGAAGAAGGAGAAAGGAAGTTTTCCCATAACCCTCCTTTCTCCTTGTACTCAGCCCATCCCCACCCCCTTGCCTCTACCTTCATCAACCACGTGCAAAAGAACTTAAAAGATTCCCCCACCCCATGCAATTTCCACTCAGTGAACTGCCATGTAAGACCTTGAAGCAACATTCCAAAGCTTCTGGAAGCTAGGAGAACCAAAAGGAGCAAAGTGTGCTTAATTAAGCAGTGGGTGAAAGGCAAAAGGAAGGATGCTTCCCTGCCAGGAGCACTTCACACATCTTCATGGGTGGAGAAAAATTCCATTCTGAAGGGCACTGAAGCTATTGCTATCGAAAGCAGCCAGCCAGTGAGAAATTCCACTCTGCACTGCAGCTCAGCCAGCTTTCATTACTGTTGAGAAATATCACCATATAATTCAACTCAAGTCTTCCCTCCTCACTGAAGACTGACCGTGCTAGCTCTCCACAATTACTCCCACCACTGGAGTCCTACAGGATGTATGCGATAACATACAAAGTCACCTAGGACTAAGGCCAGCACATTAGCAACTGCTCAGAAACTGTCTCGCGGTCGTTCAGTAGCCCTTGTTATTGGCAGTGGTCCTTGGGCTCCCAGCATCCTCTCTTCTGTGCTAAAATATGCACACTGTCCATTTCCCCAGCCCATCTGTAAGCCCAAGGAGAACAGGGATCCCATTCCCACTTCCATTTCTCAGGATCATGAGCTTTTCTGTGATAAGCTAAGGCTCTTAAGAAGAGCCAATAAACATCTATTTATGATGTCAATAAACATTAATTTATGATGGTAATACCCATTCTTCCCTTTTTTCTTTTTTTATATGTATGTGGGAGAAAGTAGAACTGTAAATATTGTGCACCTTAAAGGTTGTGACAATCACTCAAGTTTCCAATCACAGTTATAAGAATAGGTAGAACAGTTGATTTGTGAAAATTTTTATTAGTACACGTTTGCAGTGCATAATCATTAAATTTATCACAGAGTGTTGGTACATGTACATAACGCATCTTAATTCTTTTTTTGTCCCCTGGCCCTCTCATCCCTCCTACTGGAAGGAGTGGTCTTTTAAACAGTGGAGTAAGAAAGTCATGCTTAGGGACCAGAGACACAGCTCAGCAGACTAAGTACCTGCTTGGGCCCAGAGACCAGGGTTGAATCTCCAACATCACATGTGGTGCTGGCCCTGTCCCCAGCCACACTGAGCTAGCCACCAAAAGCAAACATGATGGCGCATGCCTGTAATCCCAGCACTGGGAAGGCTGAAAATAGGTGGATCACTATGAGTCTGAGCTACATAGTGAGACTCTGTACCAAACACATTAAAAGGAAAACAAGAAAATCATGCTTAGTGAGGAAGAAAATGTATGCAAAAGGAACATTCATAGCTAATTTAGTTGTCCTCACCCTCCCTCAACCTCTGTCCAAATGCAGTTATGAACTGCAGGCTGGAAGATAGGCTTCTGAGTGTGAAAGGAATGAATTCATTCCAGACCAACTTCTTTCTTATTTAGACATGTTACAGAGTAAATCTGAGCCTCAGTTTCTTTGTCTGGCATTTCTGGGGTAGAACCTACATCTTATTATCATTGTGAAATAAAAGGCACAGCGCTCAATAAGTGACAATCATAATTATTGCTGGGCCTTCATCAGGAATTTTTAGGAGATCCTAGAGAACCCTATATCCAGAAAACCTCCCCCAAGACTTGTGTTATCTTGGAGAAGTCACTGCTTGCTTAACTATAAAATGAGAGTAGTAATTTCTGCAATGTGGTGCCTGTGACAAAGGCCGGAAGTTGCCCGTCATTATCCCCTTCCCTCTGCCTCCTCGGTGCACCGTGAGGCCACTCTTGCCACCCATCCTTGGGGTCAAGGGTACCCATGAAACTCAGTTCCAGTTAGCACACTGAGAACAAAATGATCATGGCTCTTTTATAAGCCGGAATCATCAGAACCCTCCACACTCTTCTCCGTGCTTCTTTCGCTCCCTCTCTCTGGAAATTGACATGGAACACAAACTTAGAATAAAATGGGCTGTAGACAGCGCAGGCATCATCGGCCTCAGTCCCTGAATCTCGGAGCGTAATGCGGCACCTACTGCCCATTCATCTCATCTTTGATAGTGTCACCTTAGAATCAGAGGGACCCTTGTTGAAAAGGAAAAGTAATGTAAGTAATGTGTTGAGCTAAACTCTGAAATTTGGGGTCAAACTGTCATAGTAGTTTATGCCTAAGCCTCAGTAAGATTTATTGATACAGACTCTATGCAAAGATGTGTGTGTGTGTGTGTGTGTGTGTGTGTGTGTGTGTGTGTATATACACCCATCAGGCTTTAAAACCTCAATAATAGTTTCTTCCCTTTCATTCATGAGTCTGCTAACCACCTGAGATACATCAATTTTTCCTTCCTTGGAGCAAAGGTTTTGAGAATATTTAAATGTACAAATGTGGCTAGCTCCCTTTAGCTTATTATTAAGCAACATGTATGAGAGAGTCCTGTTCATTTACAAATTTAAATCATCCTGTGTTCTGCATTCTGAAGATAGCCTTTGAGCCTGAGTAGAAATTAAAAGGGGTAGAGGTACAGTTGGGCATGGTGGTGGGTGTCTGTGATCCAAGCAGTTGGGGAGACTGAGGCAGGAGAGGCTCATGTTTGATCCCTGCCTGGGCCACTTAGCAAGGCCTTATCTCAAAATAAAAAGTAAAAATCAAAAATGTCTTGGGGTGTCACTTAGTACAAAAGCCCCAGGTTCAATCTTCAGTGCATCCTAACCTCACCAAAAAAAAAAAAAAAAAAAAAAAAAGGTAGAAATCCTGAAGTGAAGACACCACATCACATAGGGAGAAAAAGGCCCTTCCAAGTTCCTTGGTGCAGTTTCAGACCCTGATATTCTTAGGCCCAGTGTTGATTTCAAGTAGTAGCAGAGGCCCTGAAAAGGTGTTTTATCTTTGTAGGTTCGTCTGAGGAGATGTCTGTTTCTCTGGCTACTTGCAACAGCCTGAATTAACCAGCACACTCTTGCCAAATTTTCCAGTCATGTTTTAACACCTCTGAGCAATTGCCTAGCAGGCCTGCCCCTTAATTTGCACTGCTCCCAGTGACACTCACTTTTGAGACGATGCCAGGGAGCAAACCTGCAAACCAGACACACCCATCATTCAACCCACCCTCTTGTTTCCCGGCCTGGGAAATGGATTGCGGCTCAGGACTGAGCCCTGAGTGACTATCAGTGGCTGACTTCAACACAGTCAAGTATGGGATCCCACCCCACATCTCTAATGACTCACTTGGGAGAGGAGGAACGATAAGGCGGGAGAAGTACAATCTACATGACTGGGGGAGAAATATTTCCAGCAGACTTGTCTATTAAATTAATATACACTCTCGTAAGAACACTGGAACAGTTCAATATTGAGCTGAGGAAGTGACAGGAAAGGGTTTTACTGACGAGACAACCCACCACCAGCTGCTTTCTTCAGTTTTGATTCCTCTTCTGTTCTTCAGTCTTCCTGCTGGACACTTTTTCCTCAGGGATAACGGATGTGTTCGTATGTTCACTTCCATGTGTGTGCATTTGCGTGCACTTGCACGGTGTGTGGGTGTCTGCGTTTGATCTGTACTTGCACAACTACAGGACATTTCCGTATTCTATCTCTCTACATTGAGCAAATCATGAATTTATATGACAGTGCTTCCATTTCAAGACTAAGTCATATTGAGAGAATAAAAAACTCTATATATTTCTTCAGGTGTTGATATCTGAGCAGAAATACTGACATTGTACAAAATCATTGTAGTGAAAAGCATTTTTGTGACAGAGCACACAGATCCGAGCAGTGGAGAAAAACAACTTTAATTTAGAAAACTCACACCTCCTAGACCTTTTCAGTAATTTATAATACTTCATGTCTTCCTGTGTTGTTCTTCAGTGTTACAAACCTGAATAGGTATTTCTCCCTGAGACTGAAAATATACATATAATTAATAAATTCAGTTTTTTTACCCTTCCTCTTCCTCAGAAAAAAATAAATTACCTGACCTTCAACACATGTCTGTGTCTAACTTCATTAAGCGCTGCCTCTGTGTTTTCTTTTGGTAGAAGACTAGAAGTTTAGTCCAAGATGTCATTCAAAGTACACAGGTTAAAAGGTCTCCACTTGTTTATCCTAGTGCCCATATTAACCAGCTAAATTGGTGAGCTAGTCATCAGTGACTGAGAAAAACAGATATCTGAAAAGCAAAACCTGTGGTACTTGAAAAATTATAGAGGTTCTTTAGTGGAGTTTATTAGACACTAATTATTAGATAAGCATAAGAAGTTGTATATTTTCCTAACTTTGAAAATAATCAATCATTTGAAGCTACACACACCATTGACATAGTTGGTGGAAATTGCTCTGCAGACTCATTGAAAACAAAGGTTGCTAGGAGCTTCTAATTTTTCAACCCCTGACATCCTAGAGCCATGAAACTGACCCATGACACAACCATCCTCTAAGCATGAGTGTGTGTGTGTGTGTGTGTGTGTGTGTGTGTGTGTGTGTGTGCACGCTAGGAAAGCCAAAATGGAAAGCTGGCCTCATTGAAGCTAAGTCATGGTGGCTGAGTGGGGGAGCACGGAGCTTTCCACACTCCCACGAAGCCAGAAGCCACCCTTTAAAAGCAAATTCAACAGCTGCCCTCCCAGCATGGGTCACCTTCCGGGCTTCCTCACATCTGTCAATGACTCTGCCAGTCTCTGAAGCAAGAAATCAGTCATCACCGGCCTGTCTCTGGCCTTCAACCTCTATGTGCCATCTGCAGCCGAGCCCGGTCACCTCTTCTCAGAGCCTCAAAATTCAGCCCTCCTCTTCTACAGGGCAAAGTATTTTAGTCTAAACAGGTGCAAAGTAATGCTGTGGTTAGGATGCAGTGTGGGCTCCATCAGCCTAGGCCAAGCCTTGCCTGACTCCCAGCACCTTTCTTTCTCACCCATAAGGACACAGGGCACTGGGACAGAATTGCTCTGCAGGTGCACAAGAGGGAGCACAGCCCCCCGCTCCAAAACCTCAACTTTAAGCTTCTTCAAGCCTCTAATACCAGGACAGAATAAGTTCCTAGTGTGAAAACCACCTAGTTTATTACAGCAGCTCCAGGAAACCAACTCAAAGGCAGTGAGAATTATCTAGATAATTATCAGTTTGCCTAAAATAGGTAACTGAGGCTACTACTAGCTTGAAGAGCTAAATCATTTCTGCACCTGTCTTGGTTCTCTCCTTTACTTTGAATGTGCACAGAGATATCTAATAGCACTGAGTTACTAATGGTAATGATGACGTCACTTGTACAGTCTTACCTACCTGGTGCTAAACCCTGTGCATTTCCCATCCGCAAGTATCAGTATCAACCACATCCTTTGAAGACTTCAAGAAAAAGTAGCCTGAAAATAAGTTAATTGGTCATGTAGCTATTTACACAGGTCTCCCCTCCTGAAGTATCTAATCTATGGAAATTCTGCTTTTCTGTCCCTTTGTTGCTCATAGCATGAAGATGTGTAGAATCCAGTAGATCTTTAGAACTGCACTTCTCTACTAAAATGCATGCTCTTGACTTAGGTCCCCTTGAGGAAATACATAGATACTTCCCCTGGACATAGCAGAGCCCCAGAATTATATGCCATTAAGGGTATTGACTCTTAATACAGCCCGTGTTCAGCACCGCACATCACCATTTTTGTAGGGATCTCCTGAGAACCACCAGAGAAAACATCTGAGGAAGAACCCACACCATCTTTGTGTATGCCCTGGCCATTTCTGCAACTGACACTGTTGTGACAGGAAATGACAAGCAGATGCCCCTCGACCCTTGGTGCCCCAGAGGTGAATGATCACAAGGTCAGCACGTGGCCTCTTCATTTGGAAACAGCTGAAGCCCAGGTTTTTCCACTGGTAGCACTGGGCATCACAGCTGCAGTGGATTAGGAACAGCCTTTTTAAATGAAGCCTTTCTTTGGCTGTTGTTGGTGTCTCTCTCATGGCTGGAATCCCACAGGAAGGAAAAACATGAACTTATTTAAAGTGTCAGGTGGGCAACAAAGTATCTTTTATGATTAAATATCAGTTAGAGATAGCATGTCTCTGTGCATCCTCTATGCCCAGGTCAGCCCCAGAGCAGAGAACGGTTTACCCAGAAATGCCAGAGCAACCTTCAAATCAGTTCATCGAGGGTTAGACCATCCTCTGGAAGCTGAAAATGTCATTAGGAAAAATGTCCTGACCCTTTTGATAGTCGCTTCATCAGTTAACAGCATTCTGAACAAGAGCAACATCATTAAACAAAGCAGCTGGTTTCTCCAAAGGAGAATTTTGAAGATGGGCCACTTGCTTCGTCTTTCTATTTGCTATCTTGGTCCCCTAAAAGTTACATGTGTTCGGGGAATGCCCTCCTGAGATGTGCAAATTGCACTGTTCTCCAGGTTGGAGGTTTTCCCTTTGTTTTGGGGGTTTTTTATTTGTTTGTTTTGCTATAGCTGCTAAGAACATTCTTAAAATGAACTGATGGCTATATGGAACTCAAAATCAAAACACACAGACAGACACACACACACACACACACACACAGGTGCTGTCTGGAGAAAGGGAAGACAAAAGTCGCTGCAACCTTCCCTATTCAGGAACTATTAACTCCCACCCCACCACTGCCACACTCTACTCCAGGACTGTACAGTTTATCTTATAGCCACCATCCTGCTGCCAAGCTGTGAGAAGGGCAGAATTGTATAGATCAGGAGACTACATTTTTTTTTTTTTTTTTTTGAGACAGAATCTTGCTGTGTAGTTAAGGCTGGGCTTGAACTTACAGCAATCCTCCCGCCTCAGCCTCCAGAATGCTGAAATTACAGGCATGCTACCACGCCTGGTGAAGAGGCCTCCAAGGCTGGTGTGTTGATCTGCCTCCAGGTAACCCACTCTGACCTTTTCACCTTGAAATACATTCTGTTGGAAGTATTTCTCCCATGTCAATTTGTCTGCTAGGCTCTAAGGAACAACAGCACTGACTCCCACTCCTTGATGGCTTTTATTCTAATTAGAAAATCACATATGCAAGTAATATATATGTATAGTTTATAATCAATGCAAGTAATCACAAAGCAGGTGAATATATATATATATATATATATATATATATATATATAATTTCAATATGCCTTTGGCACTTTCTCTGACTTTCTGACATCTACCTTCAGTTTGTGGAAAATAGCGCCATGTTTATAAAGCAAAAATTAGAAACTTTGATTCTAATTTGCCATTTGGAGCCAGGAAAATACAATGGCTTAAGGCCAAAATTGCATTCTACACTCCTAATTGCATGGGATGCTCATCTTTCTTCCAAATACTCAAAAGCTGCATCAGTCAAAATGATGTCTATAAAATTGTGAAAACAGTTTGGATTAAAATTCCAAAACATCAGTAAAGAAATTTGTGTCTTAGCCCATCGCAGCTGTTATAATAAAATACCTTACCCTGGATAAACAATGGAAATTTACATTTCACAGCTTAGGGGCTGGGAATCCAAGGCTAGAGGAGTGGCAGATTCAGAGTCTGATCTTCCTCAGCAGCGTCTTTGTGCTGCAGTCTCCCACAAAGAAAGGGTAGGCAAGTTCTCTTGGTCTCCTTTGCAAGGAGTAATCCCAACCATGAGACCCCGCATGGCCTAATCACCCCAAAACACCTCTCCATATTATCACACTGGGGATGAGGCTTCAGTCTCCATTTTGGAGGGACCCATAGCAAAGTATAGAATGTCCATGAGGATATCTAAGCTCACTACCACTGAGATGGAAAGTTCTTAACAGAGTTATTTTCCATTTGAGACAAAAGGCCTCCATTTGGTCTGAAGTAACCATCCTCTGAGCCGGTTCACAGGAATCCTTCTGCTGGCATTCACAACTTTGTGTCCTTGTGTAAGCTTCTCCCACATCTTACTGGGGTCCGTCTCTGTGATCAATGGCAGATGAAATAATACGTGATTTCTGAGCTTCCTGAGAGAGGCCCACAGTGTGAGCAAATGAAGGAGGTACTAGCCGATCCAGCTGCTTCTGGATTCATGATCCTCACACCGTTTCTAAAGGCCATGAATCCCTGTAATCCTGGCACTTGGGAGGCTGAGGCAGGAGGAGAGGTGTGAGTTTGAGACTAGCCTGGGCTACAAAGTGAGCTTAAGGCCAGCCTGAGCTGCACAGTGAGACCCTGTCTCAAAAAACACAAAATAAAAATAAATATATAAATGAATGAAGAAATGCATACCATGAATCTATGAGTGTTGATATCCACTTAAAATTCAAATGCTGAAACATGTTCACTAAAAGGAAAACTACTTTCATGTAGTTCAAATACTATGGGCATGAACAGCGTGCACATAGGCACAGAAGCATTAAATGTGGTGATATGCTAGGAAAACTGTCAAGAATTTAATATGGTTGGAGAGAAGAATATATCCAGGAGACTTTCCGACAGTGAAGATAAAGAGGCCACGGGGACAAAAATCACAACAGCATTTATGGATTAAAGCATTAGACTTTAACTTGGCAATTAAAAACCGGTGCTTCACCATTGGAAGTTTTAAGTGTACATGTGTTCAAGCATTCAACAACTGTACACCCACTTTGGGCAGATCATTATGCTGGAGGGGTGCTAGGGACACATTCAAAGGTGGGAAAGATCAGAAGAAAAAACACGGTAAAGAATACATACATTAGATAGAGCCTTTTAGCAATTTTGCAGGGTCTGTACAGGCGTGGAAGAAGGAGTGGGGATGAAAGATTTTACAAATCCATTTCCAAAGCCAGCTTCACATTCCATCTTCCCCGTTGGCTTAAACAGCCTCTATATATCCCAAAGACAGTTAGGAATTCAGTGTCTAGAATATCACTGTGGGTCCCAGCCAAGGATTTTCCAGCTCTACTCCCTACTCTCTTGAAGTTCTCTCTCTGTCTCTCTCTCTGTCTCTCTGTCTCTCTGTCTCTGTCTCCCCTCCCTCCCTCCCTGTCTCTCTCTCTGTCTCTCTCTCCCTCCCCCCCATACCACATAGGCAAGAAGGAGTCACCAACTGTCAGCCATCAGAATGGGAAGAGACTCAGGAAAGTGGGATCCAGCCGTGTACACACACACGGAAAATGAGGCCCAGAGCAGGAAGGAAGCCCCGCCTCAAGCCCTCAAGGCCCGTGGACTCCGAGCCAGCCGAATCTCAAGTCTCCCAGGTTCCATCCCAGTGCTTTTCCCACCACATCTCACTAATGCCATCATCCTTGGACAGCTATGCTTCAGCAGCCTGCAAGAACAGCACGCCTCAGAAATGCCCAGAGCATGGCAGAGATTTCAGCTTCGCTGAAACAACGATGGCTTCATTCGGCAGCCGTCCAAGGTCCCTGCTAAGGCTGTTTTCCTCAGCTCAATTAGACAGAGCACTGCGGGAATATCAGGCTGAGAAATTCTCTGGGTTCTCATCTGTTAATTGAAGCCACTGTCAGATTTGCCACAGTATGACATATGATCAAAGACTTCTCCTCTCTTTTCTTTATCACGCTCTTATTCCAAGGCAACATTAGGCTAAATTACAAGGAAGAAATAGTACAATCTATTTTAAAATGGAAATAAAACAGTCAAAAGGGAATGGATAGACCTAATCAGTTAGATATTTTTAAAGTTTGATGCCAAGGAGCACCCATATTTCAAGAGGAAGAGGGATTTATTTTGGACAGTTCCACACATAAATTCAATGTTGACCCCTTCCCAGCCTAGTTTCAGACCCTTATTGTTTAAAGACATGTAGGATCTCCGGTCCTATGGGGACCGGATATATCAGTGAGTGGCAAATTCACAGCCTCTGTCTATATTGACATTCATACTCTCGACTTAATGGTTAATTTATTTAATGAACAGCTCTGACACTATAAAAAGGATAGGATGTCAGCAGTATATTAGACTGGGCTATATGATAGATGGGGGAGAGGATTCTTCATTCCCAGGGCCAATTGTTTGCATTTCATTTATTCCATAAATATTTGTTTCTAAGTACCAGTTTATGACCATTAATCTTGTTGAGACTTTGGGGAAGGGTTATCGTATTTCCAGTTGATCAAAGCATAGATGTCTGATGTTAAATGAAAGTATGAGCTTTCTATTGTCTTTCTCTGCAGATTAATATGGCTTAAGAAGATGTTTGCCTGTGACTTGACAAAGAGTGGGCTATGGCTATTAAGCCTGATATGTGAACCTCACTAGATTAAGAAGCACCCAGCAGATTAGTAAAACACACTCCTGGATGTGTCTGGGTGGGCTGTGGAGGAGTGGCCCTGGGTACTACATATTGTCCCTTGTCCCTTCTTTGGCACTGTTCTCTTGCTCTGCTTCTCAACCACTATGAACTATGCAGGTTGGTCTCTTCACAGGCTTGCTCCTAAACATTTCTGCCTTAGAGCTGCCAGCCACGTACTGGATCTATTTAAACCATGAACTCCAGTGAAATCTTTCCTCTTTTAAGAAGTGGGTGTCAGGTACTGTAGCTTAACAAGAGGCAAGCTGACTGATGTGCTGCTATAGTTTGAATATGGTTTAATTGTGTCTCCTAAAGATTCCTGGGCTGGAAATTCAGTCCTTGCTATTTCAATGTTAAAAGGTAGTAGAAGTTTTAAAAATGTACTCGGTGGGGTTGGCACGATAGCTCAGCGACTAAGCACCTCCTTAGACAAGCCCAGGGATTGGGGTTTGATCCTGACACCACCTCTTCCCGTGGAAGCACTGAGTGAGCCATCTGGAACAAGGTGTGGTGGTGCACACCTATAATCCCAGAAGTGGGGACGCCGAAAACAGGAGGATCACTATGAGTTCAAGCTGTATAGTAAGACCCTGTATCATATGCATGGAAAAAAAGGAAAAAGGAAATGTAGTTGATGGAATATAACTAAATCACTGGGGAGGATGAAGTTAGCATGGATTAGTACAGTTCCATCTGGACCCTGGTAAGGACAATGCTGACTCTTGAACTGCTGTAGTTTCCTATCTTTCGTGTGATATCTCCCTTTTCACACACCCCTGCCATGATTGATAATAACTGCCATATTGCAATACAGCCAGATGACCCTCCCCAGAGCTAGGCAAATGCTGTTTCCATGTGCTTTGCTCTCCAGACCTGTGAGCTAACTAAATCGCTTTTCTTTATACATTACACAGTGCCAGGTATTTTGTCATTGTAATTAAAAATGAAAACATTAGCTGGGCATAGTGGTACACACCTATAATCCGGGCATTCTTGGAGGCTGCTGCTGAAGAAGGAAAAGTTTGAGTCCTTTAAGTCACTTAGTAGCTTAGTGAGATCATTTCCCCAAAATAAAAAAGACTACAATGCACTGGCAATATAGCTCCATGAGGACTCCCTCAATTAAATCCCTATTACCGAAAAGAAGAGTGGAACTGGTACCTACTATATGAACACTTGGCCATAGGATAGGATAAAAGCCTCCAGCCTCTAGGTATAACCTCTCTACCCCAAAACAACCCAATCCCAGGGGCGTGCTTAGTAGTGTCTTGAAATTCTCAGAGCCAATTTAAGACAACTGAATTAAGCTTATTGAGTTGAAGACAGAAATGTCAACCACAGCACAAACCTCCAAATTTTCTGATGGCTGATAGGCATTACTCCCAAATAATAGAAAAAATAAATAAATAAAAAGGAAAAGAAAAATGAAATTTATCCAACAAGAATAGAACCAAGAAGCAACCATTCTAAATAATAGGGACAACACACATTCTATTCAACACAGGTGGAGCCAGGAGCCCACAATTATGTCCAGCTGAGATTTTCAACCACTGAAATCATGAAAGAAAAATCTCTTTCCCTTCCTTCTTTGTGCTGATGGAGCAACCTCAGCTACACTCACTTCCTGCCTTTCATCATAAGGATGTGAAACTGTATCTCCCTCACCTACCCCCCCCACACTGCAGATCCATGAGAAAGCTGAATCTCTAGCACCTAAACCACTGTCTGGTTACACTGATTTCTCAGTTCACATTAGTCGAACTAAAGAGAGGTCCCAAAATAAGGGATATTTTTCTTATGGAAAATAACCCCAACCACTACTTAAGACTATCAGAGCACAGAAACATGGCTAACAGGGAGAGATCCTGGAATCCCCCACCTGTGTGGAAATCTTGGCTGGCTCCTACCAGGCACATGAACTTGAGACAAGTTGCTTGCTAATCCACCCCATGCCCCAGTTTTCTCACACATAAAATTAAGAGAGAAATAATATTTCCCAGCATTGCTAGGCAGGAGGTCTAATAAGCTAATCTTTTAAGAAGAATTTAGAGCAAAAATAGAGTAGGAAAACTGGTCTTACCCAGAAACAAGAAGGTAACCAAAAAATTGCTTCCTTGTTAAGTTGATTTACTCCTTTAGAAAGGTACCCACTTAGAGCCAGAGAAATAGTTTAGTGATTCTAGCACCTGCCTAGTAAGTGCAAGGTCCTGAGTTCAATCCCTGGCACCAAGACAAAGAAAAATGATATTTACCTGATAGAAAGTTACCCATTTAAGTTTGCCACGCCTTTATAACTAAGTTTGTCTTAATGCTTTCAAAGGTGCTCACTCCAATCTTTTGATTATTATTACCATTAAAGAGAAACTTACAAAGACTATGTGTCTGTTGTACAGTTTGGTGATTCAGGCATTTAAAAAAATTGGAGCCTTGACAATATTTTGAGTCTCTCATTACTGCACTATCCAGACCTTTAAATCGGCATTGCATAAAAGAGGTTGTGAGCCCCAGCGAAGTGAAAGCCACATCTTTTTCGTTTTTGATCCCTCAATGCTAAGTGCTTAATAAATAGTTCATAAATAAATAGCTCATTCTATTTTGGGTCAGATGTTTTACATATTTGCTTGATGTAAATGAAGCTATGAATCATATTGAGATATGCATGCACATGTACACATATATGTTCATAATTTTTATTATTTTACAGAAGATAAAAAGGAATGAAAGGGCCCAAAATGGAGACAGCGGACAGAGCTGAACAAGACTTATCTAGTCCCAGTTTTTCCCATACATATCAGCAGGCTTCTGAAGACATATTTTCCCATAGATACGACAAAGAGCTAAATATTTTATTTCCTAATTTCCACAGCGACTTCACAGTTCAACGTCATAAAATTCTCACCTAATGTTATAATACCTATTTCTAGTCCACAAAAATGCTGATAATACTAACTAAAATGTATCAGGGAGCAAAATCCCCTAAGCACCCCGACACAGTGACATGGCCACAGGAAAGAAGTCAAACAATATAATTACACCAGGCTTAATCCTCTTGTGTATGAGCCAAGGCACCCCTGAGTGTTCCCTGGAGGCATAGAAAATTCCTTTCTGGTTGTTCCCTGGAACTCTTGCTGGCGAAGGGGAAATCACAAGAGATAATTTGTCTTTCTACAGCTTGCAAATAAAGTTGTTGCAAATAAGTCACAAACATACTCTTTACTTTATATTCATTTTCTTCTTTGGCTACCTCCAGTAACCCAGTTGCTACATGAGACTTTTAATTAAACAAAACACTACTGAAGGCAGGTTAGAACCAGTAGGTTTTCAAAATGCATTATCTTACAGGAGGGGGAAAAATTCTAAGTGACAGAATATTACATGGAGTTTCACCAGTGATGATCACAAAATGTCAATAGGCTTAAGGGGTTATCATTTGCAATTTGTTCCTGAATCCTAAACTTTAAGAATGCAAGGAGAATTTTAGCAAAAAGTTAGAGTGAAGTTCAAGTTTAGACCCTTTTATGTAATCAGAAAGCCTATCTATTTGTCTCTTTTGAGAGGGAGATAACTCTTTTATTTGAAGAAAGCAAATTTTTGTCCTTTTAAGACAACCTCACCTATGTGGTTCAGGGTGGCCTTGAACTCACTGTACATCCCAGCCTAACCTTGAACTACGACTCTCCCACCTCAACTTCTAGAGTGCTGGAATCAAAGGTGTATGTCTTCATGCCTAGACAAGCAAAAAAAAAATTTTAATAGATGCTAAGAAAAGTAGCTCTATAAGAAATACAAAATGAAAAGTAAGGTCCTTTGGCAAGTTTAATATCAAAACCATGTTTTTGCCTCATTATGCTAAAAAACACATGAAAACCCTAAATGCAACTTCTGTTCATGTTTTCTATGAAGTGAACTTCCTTCAATTTGCATGCATTTTATTTAAATAAATAGATCATATTTTTGGCTATGGTTTAGGGGCGCATGCTAAGTTATCAGTGAAACCACACGCCAGGGATCTTAAGACATAAATAACTCTACTGCCACCTGATGCCAACACATGGAAATTGCAGGGTCAGATCCCAAAACCAAAAATTCCCCTCAGCACAGTACTTCAAATTTGCATAACAAAGACAGTTTCAGGATTTTATAAAGAATACACTTTGACTGACACTAATGCAAATGAGAAGAATCTAATGACTGTTTTTAAAAGCTAAATAAAAGCAGCCAGAGGGCAAATCTTCTAGTTCTGATAAAATTACCAGTATAAAGTTTCGCACAAGCAAGCAACATTCTTGTATTGCTACAATGGAAATTTGTGTGTGTGTGTGTGTGTGTGTGTGTGTGTGTCTGTCTGTCTGTCTGTCTGTCTGTCTGTGTATGTGTCTGTGTATGTGTCTGTGTCTGTGTCTGTGCCTGCGTGTTTCCTGCTGTGGTCAACATATATCCAGAGATTTAAGCAAATCCTTCATGATTTAGACAATTACATCCATCAGGTTCCTGGTACAGCTGCTGTAAGAAAGAAATCTAAAATCATAGTGACTCACACAAGATAGAATTTTGTTTTTCTCTTATGAGTAAAAGACATTGACTATTTAGACATTGTCAATTTAGACACTGACTAAAATCAAACGCTTCATTTTCCTCGGTGGCCTAAGGATGTGGTAACTTCGTTTCTGTTTTTTTTTTCCTTTTTAAAAATTCCTTACATTTTAAGAGGAATGTGTGGAGCAGGAGCAATCAAGGGGGGCAGCTAAAACTTGGTCTGCTTCTCCCAGTTGTCTCCTGTCACCGCGCCCCAGTCCAAGTAAGCCACCTCTTTTCTTTATCCCCCACTACAAAAACCAAGACTGGAACAGAGCAAAGGGTGAGCACGTATTTCCCCTCTGCAGACTAGACGGTGTGTGCCTCGCTTCCACCCCCTTGCCAGGGTCACATCTAAAGATAATGTGGGAAGTGCAGTCTTCAAGCAATGACCTTGTATCCAAATAAAAATTTTATTCATGTGAAATTCTATTACAAAGATTAAAGGAAAAACCGGTGGCCCCAATGGTATTTTGATTCTCTTCTTTAATGTATCCCAGTGTTTTTAAATAGATATTACTTTGAAAAAGATCATGAAACTCCTCCAGGGTAAAGAGGGCTAAAGAGTAATGACAACCAGAGATAAAGGAGGAGCTGGGATTTTATTTTCCTATAAAGGGCATTCTTAGGACAAAAGGAAAAATCTGAGTAAGGCAAATAGATTAAATAGGTATGTTGTGTTAAGATTAATTTTCTAATTTGGGTCTTTATACTATGGTTGTGCACTATTTTGTAGAAAACACTTATAAATTTACAGGCCTTTATCATTATTCGAACTTTTTCTTAAATACTCAAAGAAAAAAGAACAAAAGTGATAAAATGATAACATTTGAAGAACTTACATGAAAGGTACTAGAAAAAGTATGCTATTCTTGCAACTTGGCTGTAAGTCTACAAGTATGTCAAAATAAAAAGTTAAAAACAGAACTACTTTTGTTCTGACTCAAATTAACTTATTAGATTCCTTTAAAATGTTCATTTAAAATTTAGTCATTATGTAACACCTTAGCTGAACCCAAATCTCAGGATATTTAGTAATCTCAGCTTCTATATTGAGTTTCGCTTTAGACCTTTGCCCTTCTCCTCTCCCATTCTACAATGAAAGTAGTTAAACAAAGCAATTATGAGCAATGTCGCCAATGGTGAGAAGAATCCACTTCTATGCATGGCTAGAGGGTCCCACTCTGGGGACCAGGGGTCTGGGGAAGGCAGCAGGAAGCCACCACCAGATCAGGCTTAGGAACAGACATTCTGCCAGCTTCTCCCTCTGCCCTGGTGGAAGAAAGGCAGAGTCCTTGTCAGGTTTGCGCAAGCTCACATCACCACAATACTCACACTCTGGAAGCCTAGGACTCACAGGTTCTCACAGTTCTTACACTGAATTCAGCATCGGCCAGTGTTTCCCGTTTGAGCCAGGTAAATCTGTTCCGGTGCCCCAGGGACCTTGAGCGACACTCCTGCCTTCAGCACCCTGTCAAGGCAAAGGCAGTCTTTCCACACAGACACTCTCTATGGAGAGAAATCCTTGAACAATTCTGCACCACCATACTTGTGGTGCCAGCTAGAGCAGCCTGCAGTGTCTGCCCCTGGCCCACAGGGATGCCCACCTTTAGCACAAGAAAGACAGTTTCACTGAGACAGACACACACAGCTAACTCTAGGGACGCCACAGTCAGCAGTGACTCCTGGGCTTCGTGCAGGGTCACTTAGGCTGCCATTTCTGAGATGCTTTGACTCTCACATTTCCTCCCTAACTCCCTCCAGTAGTTCAACAGTTCTTTATAGCACTTCCAACACAGGACATTTTCAAGGTCACAGTCGGAGGCTTGAGTCGATGGACATTTTGCCCACCTGTGAGTTATGCCCACTGACTTACAACCAGGATGCTACCCACACTCCAGGAGCCCACTAGGCTTGAGCTACCAGGAGCTCCTTCCCTGCTAAAATCAATGGGAATGGAAATTTTTAATATATTCAGCTAATAATAATGCCCTGAATTTGTCAGATAGACTTCTATCTTCTGTCTTTGAATGTAAGGAGAAAAAAAAAAAGTTTTCCCTAACAGAATCTCCCACACATTAGATTTTGCAGTCCAGATTCTTTAAATGCTGGTTTATCAGCTTGATAATTTGCTTGCTTGGTTTTCTGTTGGCACAAGAGTGACTACAAGATGATTTTCCCCTCAGGAGCTTCCTAAGAGTGACAGGCAAGGATGTAGGCTTGAATAGAACCCAGCATTGCAGACTATAATCCATAAGATGTCAAATCATCTTGAAATAACAAAGAAATCTTGTACGTGACAACCCTGAGTGTGAGCAGTTTCTTCTTTTTTTAAAAAATTCCTATTGTTTTGCTGCAACTCGACGCACAGCTCCTGGAATGCCCTGTAACAGCCACACAGAAGCAGTGGCTGAAGCCTGCTGGCTCCTTTCTCCAGCCAAGACCTTGGGAGGCAACTCTGGAAGGCGGGCCGCCACTTCAACAGAACAGACTTTCTCAAGCTGCGCTGATCAGACACTGCACACATTTGAGACCGGGGTTCTCTCCTCACAATTAAGCTCTCTTGCGGGCCTGTAGGTGGCCCTTTTCCTCCACATGATCACTGACCTGATGAGGGGGAAAAACTGCTTTGGCAGAAAGCATGTGTTCCATTTCCTGCCTGTGGCAGCTCTAAGCTCTGCAGGAGTCACTTGAAGCCTCCACTGGGCAAATCTCTTCCCCTACCAGTGATAAATTTGTTGAAAAGGAGAAGGAAAGTTGCAGGAGTGCTCACGATATTTCAGCTTCTGAAATCAGTGGAGATAGAGAATTACTCTTGGTCCTACTCTCCAGTTCCTTTCTTAGGAAAACCTGGGCTGATCCTCACGCCATCAGGAATGACTCTCCCTCTACCTTTGCAAGGACATTACACCGTACATCTGCCAAACCCAGAGGTGAAAGAAGGCCTCAAAACATCATACACACACTCTTTGACACACCTTCACAGAGGCTGGCATTTGTGATTTGTGGAGAAACACTTGGTGACCCTGTGGCTTGCCTATCCTTCAGCTAACACCTTCACCACCCTGTAGAAACTGGCATTTTGGGCATAGAAACCAGGCTGCACAGGGTCAGCCCTCTGTGGCTGCCTCTGCGTTTGTTTCCTCCTGTGGACACAACTTTAAACCTTGAGCAAGGAACACAGCACATGGCTGGAAGTTAGGATGGCAGCGGAGAGCCTAAAGAACCAAGTGTTCTTGGTATCAGTTTAAATTTATTCAGTGTTTGCCTGCACAGTACGGTGATCTACTCCAAGGACTCTGGTTTGATTCCTAACTCTGCTACTTAATAGGGGTGTGACACTGAGCAAGGTACTTCACTTCTTTGTGCACTGATTTTCTCATCTATGAAAGAAAACTGCTTCACTGGTTGTCAGAATTCAGTAAATTGGTACATATAGAGACTTTGGAACAGCCTCTGGCACTTAGCAGATTCTTGATAAATACGATTTTTGTCGTTATCAGCTCCTCTTAGTACTGTTAGCTATTTTTGCTAACTATGGTTGTGGCCAACAGAATTTGGTAGAACCTGAACAAAAACTTAACTGATGGCGGCTGTAACTCTGGGCCATCCTAAGTGGAGCAGGACATAAGCGAATAAAGAACTGGGGTGGGGGGGAGGAGTGATTCTCAGCACCAAGTTCAGCACTCTGGTTCCTTCTGACCTCCACACTCCATCAAACCGTGGCCAGCGGCTGAGAGCACAGCACTCACTCTTCTTCTGCGTCCTTTTCCTTCACCTATCTCCCAGGTCATTTCTTCCGCTCTTATCCTTCAAAATTCTTACCTTTTTATATTCTTCTTTTAATAGCTATGTGGGCCCTAGAGCCCATATGCTATTATGGCTTTATTTGTGGCATCCCTTGGCACCACTAGACTGAAGATTTCTGACCCTTGAATAGTGCAGAAAACAATTCTTACAGAGTCACCCAATTCCTACCCCAAGGGTTCATCTGGCTTCCTTCATTGTTACACAGCGTGTGTAAGGTCGGTACAAAATTGAATAAGGGTGACAACCTCACATGCAACTGCCAATTTACAAGGTAAACTTAAAGTAAACTTTTGAGTTTTGAAACAAATCATTATTATCTCATCCTATGTTTTCCTACATAATGCAAAAGAGTAAGCCAGAACCAACAAGACTGGCTTTTAGAAACACTTCCAACATGCACTCAGCATGTGACCCACGACATGGGAATTTCAGGATTCTCTCCCAATTAAATTACAGACAAAAATACATAAATCTATTTTATTGGGGATTATAAGAGTCCAGTGGGATGATACATTTGAAAGTGTTTTGAAATATGTTTAAAGTATTAGCAAATATAAAATAGTACTATTGTTATTAAATATCTATAACAATTCCTAGGAAATTCAGGGCAGAGTCAGCATATAAAGAGAAGTCAAAGCTGAGTTTCCTTTGGCAAATAGCTTCCCCTTTCTGATCCTCAGTTTTACCATCCATAAAATGAAATGTTTAGACTACAGGAGTTCTAGCTTCCTCCCCAGATGAACAACAGACTCCAAGCCAAACATAAAGAAGGAAATTAATCAGGGTAAAATGAATATTTTTTAAAAGACTAAACTCTAAAATAACAATTAAAAAGTCAGACATGGTTTATTGATCAAAATGCCTCTTTCCCCAAACCCAGACGTGCCTTCATAGCCTGCTTTGCCATTAACAACAAATAGTTTTTCAACATATTGTTTTAGGACAGAGATTTTAAGACATATCACTTACAAAGAATCCTAGTTGCAAATAGACTAATTATAGCAGTCTGTCTACTGCCTTATATCTGCATGTGTCTATACGCAAATGTGTGTGAGTACACAGGTACACACACATGCCTGCCTATTCATCAATACTCATAGAAGCCAACTCATATAAAGATAAGATACACAGCCCTGGCTCCTTTGATATTTGGACAGCAATCGCTCTACAAATATTCACTTCCATAGAATCTAAAGCTTGTTTTGACAGATGAGAAAATTGAGATTAAAGGGATAAAATGGATTACAGAAAATTAATGGCTACTGAGTGACCAAGAAGAAGGTAGTCATCCGACCTGATTACAGTTTGTGTCCTGTGTTAATAACTTCTTGAGTTTGGCTGGAGAATCACCTATCATAAGGCCCCAATATTTTATTCATTGGTGCCCTCCCAACCTAGTATGTTTTTCTAGCAGTTTTCTTTTTTCTTAGGAGAAACCTGAGACCATTCTTCAGTCTCTGTGCATCAAAATCTTGCTTGTATCACATTTTTAGTTGAGACTGATAGCTGTGAACATTCACATGGATCAGCCACATTCTTTGACCCCAATATATAGTCATTTGCTCAGTTCTATGTTTAAATTTCTTATTAATTAAACTGTAGACATAAATTCAAACTCCAGCTTATTTTAATAGTAATTGCAACAATTAACACATAACTGTTTTTATCACTAATAATTATTACATAATAACTTGCCTGTTCATTAACATAATAAGCTCATTAATTACATGCCATCTCACAATGAGATTAACCTATGAAGAGCAGACAGAAAATAGAGGTTGTAGGCAGAGTCAGAGAGTCTCTTGGAGCTGCCTGAGCAAATTTTCAAAAGGTTAGGCATCAGAAAGTAATGGAAAGGTTTAGGTAGACAGGAGAGCTACAGTGTCAAAATATGAGCACTGCATTATACATTATATAAATGCACCAAAAAAGGATTTATGTTCAATTTTGGAAAAATAAAGTGTTAGGGAAATATCACTAACTAAAGATTTAGGAATTACTATAAAAGCAAGGCCCTGAGCTTCAGGACTGAAACAATGGTCTCCCTCTCAGCCACATTTGTCCTGGTTTCCTGATGCTATGTCTCAGTCCATTCAGCTACTGTAACAAAACATCTGAGATGGGATAACATATAAACCATAGGAATTTATTTCTTAACAATCTGAAGGCTGAGATTTCCCAAAGCAAGGTATCAACAAAGTCAGTATCCAACAAAAGCTCAATCTTTGCCTTAAAAATGACATCTTCTTTCTGTGCCCTCAGAGTAAGAGAAGGCAGACTCCCTCTCTCACACCCTTTTCACAAAGACATAAACCCTATTCATGAGGACTAATAACTCCCTAAAGCCTTGTCTGTTAATGCCATCGCACTAGGGATCAAATTCTAATGTCAGAATGCTGGAAGCCCCAACATACAGACCATGGATGGTATGTTGACACCATGTGCTCTGTTAAAACAGCAACCATTTTTTGCATATTCCCTCTTCCCACTTCCTTTCTATCCATTAACTTCAACTGTCTCAGTTAGTCTCTCTCATACCCAACACCCACAATGAAGGAAGAAAAGGTTTATTTAGTTCACAGTTTGTAGAGGTTTCAGTCCATACTCAGCTGGCTCCAAGCAGAGTGGAACATGGCACAGAGCAACTATTCATAGTGGAGGCAACGAGCAGAGACAGCAAAGAGAATGATAGCAGCTAAGGCAGCTAGCAAGCCACCCACCCCTCCTAATGCAAATTCTCTTCCCCATGAGCAGATGCAGCACCCACACCCACAATAATCAATCATGAACTCCAAAAACCACCCCATGACTGCATGAGCCTTTGGAAGAACACCTAGACACAAGCCATAACATCACCCTGACACAGTCCCCATCTTCCAACAAAATTTCTCTACTATCTAACCATCGTGTTCCTCTTTTGGGGTTTTGCTCTTATTTTCCTGCCTTTTGGTAGCCATGATAGCATAACACACACATTAAGGCATCACTTTACAATAGGGTTAGACTTGAAACTACTACCTGAAACTTATCTGGGATACTTAACATTCTTGGTCCTCCTAAGCAGAACCACATCATGTACTCTGAAGGTAGCCTTGTGGTCTGTGATGGGGCCCTGATATTCCTCTGACCTCCACCATTTCTTCTCAAAGAGATCACTGTTTCCCTGAGGCATCCAGAATACATTCCACACTCCTTTTAGTGATCTTACAATTCATTCCAAAACTCTACATCAGCCATCAAGAGTGGTTATTTATTCTCCTAAAAGGTCAATATGTGGATTGAATTGACACTATACTGTATTAATCATCATATTTTTAAATTTCTTTTAGTTCCCTTTTATGCTTCTCCACTGTCAGTCATTTGGAGCAGTCTCTGGTTTCTTCCTTACACTTTTGACTTACTCCTCTGCCTCTTTAGACTTAGAACACATGGCCCTTTTAGGCTCTTTCTCCGCAGTTCCTTTCGCTACAGTGTTTTCTTTTAGGATTGCTTCTGTGATTTGTTATTTGCTCTGACTTTCTTATGGTGCCTTAGTGCTTTATGTGTCTGCTGTTGGTGTGCACATCTGTGTGTGGAGGTCACATCCATGGAATGTCATCTATGAGAGTTATGCGCACATGTCAGAGGGCTGATAGCTCCAGAAAGGATAAATGTTTACTGCTTTCATCTATCTGAGTATACCAACAACTTGAAGCTTTTTAAAATTCTTTCAGCATTCAGACCTTCCAGATTGAGTGACTCTAGCTCCCAAATCTTTAAGGAGCTAATTCATGCTATAAATTCTCAGGGAATGATTTTTTTTTTTCCTTAGCCTAAGGCTGAGGTAACAAGCTTGACTGCTGTCTTCCTTTGTGTGGTCACTTAGTTTGGAGGTCAGTCTTTCAGTAGAGATGGCGTCATCTCTTCAGGAGTCCAGATGTTATTGTGGAGGAGTTACAACCCAACTGCTACTTTACCTTGGCCCAGGTTTGTCTCCTCTTGCCCTAATATCAGAAGATACCTGTCAGCCAGCTGCCCTGACACTTTCAGCTAGGTCTGCCTTTTCACCCTATTTGATACCTTTGGGAATCACCTTCCTTTCTCTCTACCTCAACCATGTATTAAGGCATGGTTTGTTTTCATTTTATGTGGCATTTTCGTGTGTTTTATAGCAGGATTTCAGGTTGTCAGGTTCATGTTATTGCAAGAAACAGACTTGCAATCTATAATATCTTTCAGCACTGTGTCTTGCCCTTAGATCCTTGATATAACTACAGTAATTTTGCTGCAGAGGTGAATAGCCAAATATTCTGGGCCTGCACTTCTGTAATACCTTCAAACCAAGGAACTCTGATGCTTGTTCGAGTGCTCTAAAATGAGGACCATAAACTTCTTCCTTAAGGTACCAGACAAGAAGGGCTGGGGATATAGTTCAGTGGTATAGCACTCACCTGGCAAGCCCAAGGTCCTAAGTTCAATTCACAGTACCAAAAAATTTTTAAATAAATAAAAATGATAAAGCATCAGATAATAAATTTTTTGGCTACATAAGCCATAAGATCTCTGCCACAACTGTTTAGTTCTACCATCTTAATGCAAAAATAGTGAGACTTGACATAAACACATAGTACAGGCGTGTCCCACAAAAACTTCCTTTTGGTATGTTGAAATATCAGTTTTATATCCATTTACATACCATGAATATTTATTTAAATATTTAATTTAAATAAATTTATTTATTTAAATATATTTAAATTTTTTCTCAGCCATTTAAAAACGGAAAAATCATTCCCAGCTCATGCGCTACACAGTACCAAGCAGCAAGCAGGGATTTGGCATGTTGTTCTGCAGCTGATAGACCCTGTTCAGGATAATGCTCATGTCAGGATTCACATCAGAATCATCTGTGAAACTTTTTAAAAACAGAGATATTCAGGTTCACTCTAGAGCTACTATATAAAAACTGCTAGTGATAGAACCCTGAGTCGTAGACTTAATTTCTAAAGTTCCATAAATAAGTTTGATAAGCATCATGTAAGTACATTTTCCATTGCTACAACAAAATAACTAAGGATTATTTAGCCCACAGTTTTGACACTGGAAGTCCAAACAGCAGGGCATTCATTCTAGTGAGAGCACTCTTGGCTATTGTCATACTGATGCAGATGGCACTGTGGCAAGAAAATGTACAGGAAAGGGAGATGACATGGTGAGACAGGAAGTCAGAAAGACTGGGGAGCAGCCAATCTTGCTCTTTTTTGACAGCCCTCTTGTGAGAACTAGCCAAGGTCTCATGAGAGCTTCCTTAACCCTCTCCAGCAGTGGTGACCCCAGTGATCTCCAGACCTCCCACTAGGCTCCTCCTCTGAACATCACCACAGTACAAACCAGGCTTCCTTGGGGACACATTTAAATCACAGAGAAGCCTGAGCAAAGCCCTAACTCAGACAGGCTTCTCTACATTCTGCTTCCTGACTCACACAGAGATCCCTCATCCCCACACAACACAATCAACATTCCACAAACACCTCATTCCTTTGGCTCCTAAATAAGCCACATAATTGCCTGGTCAAAAGAACCTACTACTAGTGCAAAAATGAATGCATAAATGAAAGTGAGTGATCCCAACAGTCTTAGGGAAAATACCTAAAGCCTGTGCCTGCATGGACAAATGCCACATTTAATGTATAATGAAGAAGATATCATGAGTCAAAAGGGAAAGGAACTCAGTCAGCAAAACTGACTCGCAATTTGGGAACAAAAGGTTTATAGCCATATCTTATACCTTGTACCAAAATAAATACCAGATGCACTAAAAAGCAAAATATTTCTTTAAAAATTAAGCCACAGGAAGAGACTAAAAGGCAACTGAACTGAATATGCATCAAGCCTCCAAAGTAAAGAGGAATTTCTAAGCTTAAAAGCTTAGGAAGGAAACAGCACCAGCAACAAAAACACAAGAAAGACCTATACCCACTTAGCTGTACAAAGACTGGGAAGCTCTACAGAATGAAATACTAACTGAAATAAAGAAGCAAATTGAGAAATTTGCATGGTCAAGGAAGATCAACTGGCTCCCAAACTATAGAAAAGAAAATCTGGGTAATGATCAAAGAAATGCAAGTTAATCTACAAGGCCATTTGTGACCCATCAAATTAGAAAACAGGTTTCCTTTATGAAAAAAGACCTATGTTTGCTGGTAAGTGGTAAAATATACTTTTTCACATATTGCATATTTACAGTCTAGAATAGAAAAAAAATATAGATTTAGATAAGGTTCAGATCAAATCCCTCTACTGTGTAAATTTTCAAATTCTTTAACAATCTATAGGACAAAGAAAAAAAGACTGGTTATGGAGACTATAATATAGTCCCTTAATAACAGATTATGAGATCATTAAACATATTTACAAATATCATAAAGTAATATAAATAAATATTATAATATAGTAAGTGAAAAGATAGAATATAAGACTGTATAAACATAGTAGTTAAAGGTGTGTAAAACTGAAATAAACCTATTCACAGTGGAGGAAAGGTTAAAAAAAGCATACAAAGATATTGCCAATATTTGGGAGGGTAGAATGGGTTGGTATTTTGTTTCAGACTGTCTATTAAAACTATTATACTATTTGCAAAAATAACCTATAGGGCCAAAGAGATAGTTCAGCAGTCTAAGCCCCTGCCTGGCAGGCGCAAAGACCCAGGTTCAACACTGTGCCATCCTGAACACCTGGGACACCAGGCTGGCCATCAAACTGGGCACAGTGGTACACACATGTAATACCAGCTCTGGGGAGGCTGAAAATATGAGGACCACTATGAGACCCTGTACCAAATAAATAAGTAAAAGCCTTTTTAAAAAAATAATAACTTTTAGAAGAGAATAGATATTGTTTGAAAATTAAAATGTAGCAGACCAGTAAACAGGAAATGGCAAAGGTCTGGAACCAAGATTTGAAATTTTGCTCTTCAAAATCTCAGTTAAAGTTAGTGGTTCATATAGTAAAATCTCAGGGTCAAAACTGAGAAGTAAGTATTAACTCTGCCCTGTGTTTTCTTCACACTTGTTATATCATTAAGCCTATAGAGTAAATAGCTGCTGTTCTCACTGATAACTAAGTGAAGCCTAATTGTGTGGTTTTAGTTTCAATTAAAACTGCCGAAAACATGGAAAGCTTTCTCACACTCTCACAGATAAATAACACTTTAAGCGTACAGCCTTCAACTGGGAACTGTTTTAAGATTGCTTCAGCTTCCTGTAAACCTCTGTGAATAGATCTTGAGTGTCTCAGACACTTGAGGTACTTAAATTTACCCTTCTTTGTCTGACCTTGGTGCAATCTCCCTGTTTGTTAAAGGACGCTTGAATTTCAAGACAATGTGCAATTCTTTAAATGATAATGGCCTGCAATTTGAGCAGCCAAGCTGCATCTGCCACCAGTCCTTTGTCTTCTGTCAAGACCCGAAGAATGTGCTCCAGTTCATAAAGATTTCTAGAAGAACCTGGCAAACCACAAGGGAGATCTCCCCTTAAAAAAAAAAAAAAAAAAAAAAAAAAAAAAAAAAAAAAAAAAAAAAAAAAAAA
>PVJA010000040.1:127452-171943 GCA_004027025.1 Myocastor coypus | reverse complement strand
AATCTGTCTGCTGGCATGCAGGAGAATCATCCACCCTTAAGTGAAGGCAGAATTTGTGGCAGAATCTGCAATGTTTGGTTTTCTTGTTCTCCTGCCAAAGCCAGAGCAAACCCTGCTCCTCTGATGTCTGCCTTGGAGGAGATTTCATCGCCAGGTGGCCAAGATGGAAACGGCTTGAAGGGAAGACTGATAAATACTGACTTTTGCATCTCGTGCGGAGTCACAGCCATCGCTTCCTGGAGACCCTGTTTGAGGGCTTTGCAAACTGAAGGCTCGTCCATTACGGCTGGGCATTTATGCCTTCAAAATGCTCATTTCTTCTTATGAGACAATAAAATACTTCCTGCAGCAACAGCAGGTGAGCGCAGAAAGCGTCTTAAATATCTGACCTGAAGTGCCAAAGATGCTTAATAATCTTTAAAGTTACCAACAATATTGTTTCCTCCCGTTACCAGGATGCTGTAAAATGTCCTAATTAGTCTTTATGATAATGCCGACACCTCCACAGCACATAAAAAGGACTTTTAATTTTTAAAAGGACAACTCTGGTTGGTTTGATTTTTATCTCTAATTGGCCTATAATGTCTATCCCTCTGGCACTCCAGACAGGCAAACATTAATTTAACAAGCAACTCATACACCATGGGGCACCAGAGAATCCAGTGTGGAAAAGAAGGTTCCTGTATTCTTTGGACACATAATTGGTTCTATTCTCTTTACCTCCTGGAAGGTGCTAAACAAGCTTGTCCGCTGCTCAAAAAAGAAAAGGGGGGGGGAGGATGTGTTCCCCCCTAAGGCAGCTAAGACCCTTCAGCCAAGGCCCTATGACTGCATGAACAGGAGGCAGCAAACCCTGGTGATCTGGCTCAGCAAGCACCTTAGGAAAAATACACAGGAGACCCGGATGATGGGCCAAGCCAAGAAGCTGGGCCCAGGAGGCCAGAGGTTAGTCCTTGCTCTGCACCAGGGGCTCAGAAGTCTTAGCCTGTCACTCATTCTTCCTGAGTTCAGTTTCTCAACAGTCACAGGAAAAGGATTATTGAAAATAATCTCCACCACTCTTTCCAGCTTTCACACATGAGGACCTGCTAGTGAGCACAGGTCTGCCAACAGCAGGAACAATGAGCTGAGCTTTCTGCCAGCCAGGAATGCAGAGGCTGGCTCAAGCCATGAGGAGCCATCAGCTCTTCTTTGACGTCCAAGCTTACACCAGACACTGCCGTCACGGCCCAGCTCCCACCACACTCCTCATTCTAATCGTGTTCAGAGCAGAAGCCAAGTGAATGCTGGGCATGCTACAGGCTGCAGGACTGATCCTCCCGACATCCTCCTACATGAGTCTCAGATTTAACTGAATGACCCCATTATTTCCCTCCTAAGTGAAAAGCTGTAATCATGGACCCTGAATCAAAAGAGTATCACCTTTGCACCAAAAGAGGGAAAAGCCTTTTTATATACATTAAAACTTGCCTTTCTGTTATTCACCTGAATATATTGGACAGTTGATTTATGTTTGGGGGACCTCAGGGATTCCTGCTGCAATTGAGACGAGCTTGGGCGATGCCACATATTGACCCCAGATGATTCCAGCTGCTGATGACTGAGGCCCCACAGACTGCCCCATCACACACATCCCCTTTCAAGTCCCATTCCCTTCAGCTGGCAAAGAGAGTGGGAGCTGAACAGAATAACATTGCTGTTGAAAAGCCTTCTTCTTCCAAAACCAAGAAAGCTATGACAATATTTTATTTACATTTCCAGGACTTTGGTCTGGAGCAGCGCATGTCATGGCGCTGCTGCTTCCCTGGCCCCTCTCTCCCATAATGGTATCATTGCCTGGCATCACACTCAGCTCATCTGCAGTTCCAAGGGGGCAGGAACCAGCCCACGGAAGTTGTTGTCTTACACACCGGCTGCTCAAAATGAAACATGGTCCTCGAGCTTGATGTCCTGCCATCGTGCCGAGTCCTCTGGTTGGTCTCTCCGAGTATCTGTTAAATCAATCATGCTGTTAAACACATTAACACCACACACATCCATATTTTTAACTCTATTGCCGTGAAGTCTGAAACAAAACACAGAGTAAAGAAATTCTGAGCCAAATTTTCACTCAGACCTCAATCAGGACTTCACTCAATTTTCATCCGTTCTCCTTATTGAGATTTCTCCTTCATTCTCGTAGCCCAAACCCTAATTAATTACAGGGTGAAAGAGAACACGCATTAAAGCAGTGATCAAGGAGAAACATTTAGTATGTACAACTTTGGATGATACTCAAGCTTAACTTTCTCCTGCTGAAAGTTACTATTTTTTCTCTTTCTGACCATATGGTATCCATCAATCTTAACTTTAAACTCACTTCCTTTTGTTCTGTACAACTTTGGATCTAATCACTGCTTTAAAAATAGAATTTAGAATGCGTTGATTTGACTTCCCCTCAGATACCAGGCTGAGAAAAAGTATATTTCTTATATGGAAAAGTTGATATTTGAAAATGGTAGAATCATTATAATCTTCTGTGAACAGAAATCAAATTATGAGCTACCTGTGCTGTAACAAAGGAGTCCTTAAATTATAAAAGGCATTTGTATAACCGTCATCCGTTCACCTTTAAGTTATCTTGGAGGGGGTTGCAAAGAGTCAAATACTCACTTTGCATCACGGCTGGAGAAGGGTGACACTGTGCACCGGGTGGGCTGCAGCTGTGGAAAATCACAAATCTGAGTTTGCTTCCTTACTCCACTGCTTACTATGCCTTCACTCAGCTCTCTGAGCTTCAGTTTCTGCATCCAAAAAGTGCACAGCTAATTGTAGGGTTTTTGTGAGTCTAGAGCGATGTAAATAGACAGGACAAACAGAAGAAAAATCAGTGAGTTGCTATTACTGTTGTTATTGAAAGTAAAAGCAGAAAAGCGTACCCAGCTAAGAGAGTAATGCTAGGTAGAAGGTATAAAAGAGCTGGGTCATGATATAAACAACTTCTCACATATTAAATCACATATTAAACGGGCGTTTTTGCTTGTTTATTCAGCGCCAGGAACTGCCTCTGGAAATTTCTCAATAGAAATATCATTGAGAAAGAAGTGAGCCAGTCCATAAATTAGTCATTGGGAGAATATATCTTCACTTCCGGAGATAGCTAATAAAAAATGTGGCCTCCAGCAGCGTGGTTGGCTAAGACCCATAGAACTAAGCTTGATGTAGCCCTCTTGGTCATTAGAAGTAGAGCTTCAATAGGTGCAATTTCGTCTCTATTGTCACCCAATTGAAACTCTTCTGCCTCTTCCACTTCCTCAGATGCAGTACCTTCATCTGACTGGTCTAAGCTTGATTATGAATCTCAAATTGGTGGCTGAATTTTAATCTTCTTCAGTGCACCCCCTACTCTGGCTATTGCATTGCTATGGAATTATTTCAGCCAACAACCAGTTAGAAAGAGGACTGTGTCTTAGCATTCCAAGCGTGTATATCTGAAATGTCCAGTGGGATGCTGCTAAAGGACTTCCAGAATTTATCAAAAGTTATACTACCTTCAGGATTGAAATCTGAAAATCACCTGACACAAGTGAAGCACAAATTCTTTGGGCACCCTAGGAATCTTCCCAATGACACCTTCATCTGTCTATCTCACCTGTCTTCTTGGAAAGTTTCATCAGCAGGACCTATGACCATGAGATAAGGCTGGCTCACGCACAGAAGATCTTGAAAAAAATGGGGTCCAGTATGAAGACAATCTTGCCCAGGAATACATGCAAGACAGAAGGGCTTTTTCCCAAGGTGTTGGTAAATGGACAACTGAAACAGGGTGAGTCTACTGGAGGGGAGAAAAAAAGATTCTTAGAACTTCCATCATATCATCTTCAGTGAAGCAGATTAGCAATAAGCAGAAACTCAGGTAGGGGAAAGGAAGGGTTTATGGAGAGATGGTCTTTCATGTAAAAGCAGGTTACTCATGATGTAGAAATAGCACTGACACATATCAAAGGTCAGAAGCACCTACAGAAACTGAGAAGGTCACCCGCCCCTACAATGGCGGCCTCACTTCCCAGCTGTGGAACTGCAGTGGCCTTGTGGGACAGATGGTGCTTTCTATCTTGGGTGCCATTGTAAGGGAGACCCTTCATCCAAAGTCCTTAGGATGACATGACTTCTCCACATGGACAACAGCAAACCAGTAAAGTCAGCGATTTTTATGGAGTGAACTTTTATATAAAACACACTTAAGTGCATATAAAAAGTAAACAAAATCTATCATTGGCTGTAGCTTTGTTTTCCCCCAACCTAACTTTATTCTTAGGACTTATTTTAGAATTCCTTCCAAGTCACCCAAAATTATAATACCTTCAGAATCAAAGCCTTCTTGGGATTAATTTGTATTTTAAGCCAATTTAGGAACCAACTTATATTGCTTTTCCCAACTGCCAGTTATGCTTATTTCTATCAAACTCATGATTTTCCTCTTTTTCAGCTTAATTCTCAAATCACTTTTCACAAATTTCAGCCTTGTTCCTTCACAGTTATACTTTCTTTCTGTATAATTTCAGTCAAAAGGAAACAAGAGAGTTATGTCAGAAGTCTCTAGCAACCGTTGCAGGATTTTTTCCAACTGAGGAATGTTTTCCAGTGTTTGTTTTACAGAGGAATGGAAAGGCCTCTTTCTCACCTCATCTCGCTTTCACCTCTTCCCCATCCTCAGCCATCCTGGCTCTCGGCCATGGATTAACCAACAACTTTTTAAGTAACGTGGTTGAGAAGTCCGTTCTAAAAGAGATCATCAGGGGATGCCCTAGCTTTTCTAGTTAACACACTTCTCCCCTCTTTTCCACCCTGCTCAAATCCAAACTTGTTTAGGAATTTACCCCCATTTTTCTCAAGTATTCACATAACTCAGAGAAGAACAACTCTACCTGCAGCTCCAGAGGTGAATCCTGATTGGCTAAGGTGGTAATTTTGCTCTCCTTTGCCAAGTACTGGCCAATGAGTGAGCATGTGGCAAAACTCAAGCCAGTGAGACATGAGAGCAAGTCTACCTGAGATTTGAAAATATGTTTGCTCACCTCTAAGGAGGTGATACTGAGACAGGTGGGCCCTCCTCTTCCTTGGGAGAACTCCCGTGTTTCCTTTGGATACCATGAACTGCTTTATGCATCTTCGGGCAAAGAGGCAACAGCAACATAGACAGAGGTAAAACCAACCTTAATAGGAGGCAGAGCCAGTAAAGTTGTGGAAAGCAGACCCTGATGATCTGATCCCACTGCCTTCCCAAACTTGAGATTCCTTTTAAGTAAGATAACAACAACAACAACAACTTTTTGTGGTTACTCCAGACTGAGTAACCACAGCCCAAAAAGAAAAACAAAAATTCCTAATAGATGCAAGTTTACTATAACAAATAGAAAAGCTCAGCATATTTTAGAATGCAGTCTTAATGGGACTGCATAACCTCTCTCCTCCTTGTCCAAACTCACAGATTGATCACTCTCAGTATTGTCACCACATGATAGGATAACATAGACAGAGAGTGCCTATTTTGCATTAAGCTCTTAAAATTGCAATTATACTAAATGTGTGATGGTTTTAGTGCAAGACTCTGTGAAGCTGGCCAGTGGTAGAACTCAGGATCAGTCTTTATGTAAAGCAAAATTGGCATAGTTTGAAGTCCAAGAAGCTGAAAAAGTCCTAAGAGATAAATCTAAAGATTACAGTAATGATATTCAGGGCAAATAGACCATGCAACATAAGCATTTAGGCTGAGAAGTTAGTGGTGAATGACTACTTGAAAATAATAGAATATGGCAGAAAGCATGTGATTTTATTGGAATGTAGGACTTATAGAGAAATATTCAGTGGAGTGGAGAACTGAATTCATTGACAACGATGTTTGCAACTCATATCTGTTCCTTTCCAGGTCCCAAATCTCTTAATAAGTTATCTTAAATTAGGACTGGGATCTGAATTTGCCAGCATGTTACCTGAATCTTCTTAAATTCTGTCACTGTCTCCATATATATTTCCACTGATCATAATTATCATTGTACAGAATTTATGATTTTGAAACACTTATTTTCTGTCACAATTTTACTCAGACACTTATGAGATAAAAATCATTACTCCCATTTTAAACCAATGGGAAAAGAAATTTTAAAAATCACCCAACATCACATAGATAGCAAACGAAAGAGCTGGAGACCCAGGTCTTCTGACTCCAAGTTCAAAGTTTCTACTATGCTCGGGACCTCCTCCCTCTTGGTTCTTGTGGGCTGTAACAAATTTGGAGTTATGCTACTGATCAGCAGCAATTGGTTTGAAATAAGAAATCTTTGTATTCAAATATAAACATGAATATTTGAAAATTGCTAATTTGGGCCAAATGTTGAGCTTAAGAGGATTGCCAGCCTCTTCTGTGCGCACAACTCCCCTAAACCATTTGTTCTCATATGACATTTAGCTTAAGATGTAATACACAATACACATATAGTGTTTCCCATGTACAATGTTTTCCAGCTTCTAATTCACTTTAGGCCATCAAAAGAGAACATAAAATAACTCCAGAGCCCTAGACTTCTGCAATTACCTTATGGAGAGGGAAAGGGAAGAGTAGGAAGAGTTTTTACAACTGAGAAAATCCAGATTTCTTATTAGTCATGGTCTAAAAATGACTACCCCCTGCCTATCCGGCAGGCCTCCCTGCACCTCAACCCCTACCCACAAGCTCAGCTGGCAAAGCCTGCTGCTGGCCACATTTTTCTGCCTCACAAGCCACTACAGACATGAGCGAGGAATCCAGTTTTGCAAAACTGGACTGGTCCCCATGGCCTCTGGGACAGAGTATCACCCAAGAGAGCTAGGATGAAGCACAGGAAAGAATCCAGCTGCAGCTCCAGCCCTTGGCCATGCCACCTGGCCACCCATGACCCAAGAACAAGCAATGCTGGCACCAAAGTCCCTCCACAAAGGCAAGCTCCCTTCTCCTACCAAGAGCTCACAAGTGACCTTAATGAGGATACTCTGCTCTCCTCTGCATGCACCAGGAACCTTTATTTACCCAGCTGACCACACTCAGGAAAGCCAGGGAGTAGGATGACCACCATTATCCACTCTTCAGAACTGGAAGAACAGAGAGTCACAACTGAAAGTTCAAAAGGAAAGAAGTGTGTGATTTCCAGGGTAGAGGAAGGGCTCCCTTGCCCTCAAATGAGTTTGCCCAAAATCCCTTCAGCTACATGAACATAACAACATAATATTCTTATTTAAAGTAAACCATAAAATAAAGGCAGCCCACATCATCTTTGACAGAATTAGTCTCTTCCTCTATCTTATTTTACTTTATTTCCTCACAGTGTTGGCCCGTGTTATAAACACTTTTTCCCAAGTTCTCTCAATATCCCCCATCCTACCTCCCCTGTTCCCCAAATCAAGGCATTTTCCATGAGGCATGTAGTAATGATTGCTCATTAGTTTAAATCCCCAACAGAGTCCTGGGACCCAGATGCAAATAGCTCAGAGCAACATGGTTAAAACCTTTTTATACCCTTTTCCCAGGAGGACAGATACATTACATCCAATGGAAGTTCTAGGTCTTGGCTTCACATGCAAGCACCCAAGGAATAGATTTATGTTTACACTTCTACAAAGCCTTAAACTGAGATCTTCAAAAATAGATTCTGAGATGGAAGGCTGCCCACTAAAGTTTTATTGAGAATGTCGTCAGGGTGTGGGAAAGAAAGGAAGGCAGGACTGGGCAGAAAGAGAAACTGCCCCACAATGTGGCTACAACCCAGACTTCAGGAATTGTATAAAGGTTCAAAGCTAGAACTTCCCCTACAAATTGTCCCAAGTTGAGATAAGATACTTGGCCTTTTTATTCCCACTTCAGCAGTTATTGGTGACAGATTGTCTCCCAGGAAGGGAACTTCAGTAAGGCAACTCTCTGTGGCTAAAAGCAGCTCTAAGGAGGACAGAGTTATAAGCTATTATCTGTATTCCCAGAGCTCTGGATGGATGGATGAGTTACAAAAAGGGATTTGGATAAAGAAAAAAGTCTCCATTACAGCCCACTCCTTCTGTACTCTGATCCACATTTTTATAAGAAGCATGCCTCATCAAAGGAATAGTTTTTCCCAGACTGTGGTTGATCTTGTTGGTTGATTTTGTTTACAGAACAAACTTACAAAAACTTGTACAAATGAAAAATTCCTGCTGCTACATTTGATTTCAAGGCTTTAACTGAAACTCATCATTTTTTTCTTCTAACGTATTTATTCTAGATTACCTTTACTCTTCGCCAGAACTCCTACATCACATCTCAAGATCTCAAAGGGTTCTGAGCTTCTGATTCCCAGGTAATTTTCAGGCAGTGGCTGCTATGTTTTTCTTGTTTTCAATAAAAGTTGGCATGTTGTATTAGTGGGGCTCCTCAAGGTCAAAATCTTCTTCTCTTCTAGCAGTAGCCTTATGTTCCCCAATAGTAAAGGTCAGTTACTCATAACAGCATCTAATGAGGTGGGAGGGCTGCTGGTCTCTAGTCGCAAAAAGCCCAAAGTAACAAATCAACTATCAGAGACTAAAATTCAAAGGAGCATGGCAAGTTTTACAATCATTTTACTTCTGAGAAGCACAATATCCAGACCCACAGAGCCTACAGTTGTGTGAAATATAGAAACAGTCCATCTGGAAATTCTAGAAGTGAGACATTCAGTGATAATAAGAAGCCACTTCAACTTCTCCTTCTCTAATTTCCTGACCCACATACTGTGCCCCTAAGGAACACCAAATAATGGTCCTTAGGTATGCCACTTCCATCTTCAAATGCATAGCAAATAGGTCCACCTGCCAAGTGACTTGGAAGGCCTGACACAGATTACTCATGATGGACAGGTTACTTGTTGTCAGTGGTCAGATACTCTATACTAGGATCCACAAGTATGTACAGTATTGCCTTTTTTTATAACAAGGATTGAACTCATGACCTTGCACTTGCCATGCAAGTGCTTATGCTGCTGAGCTATCTCTCTGGCCCAATGTTTCTTTTTCACTGGTGCACACTTCCACAGGATGGCCAAGCTCCAGAACTTTAGGAGTCCATGTTGATAATTTCCCCATGGTGCTTTCTAGACAATAAATAGTGGGTTATTTTTTTCCAGCACAAATGTCTCTAGTTACATGATGGTTTTCAGGCTACGTGACAAAGGCAGCAGAGCTGTTTCTAGCCTAGCTGGGCCTTCTGCACACTTTTTACTTCTCTTGGCCCACCTTAACATGGACAATCTTCTGCAACGTCCAGAGACAGAAATAGTACAGGATGTGCTTCCTCAGACTATGCAGCAGTTCGGGCTAATGGGAGATGCAAGTTGCAATAAGTTGTCTTTTCTTTCAGAATGTCTCTACCACTCTGAAACCTCTTCAGTTTGGCAGGCCTTGAATCTTCATAGGGTTTATTTCACTTACTCTAGAGGATATGTGACCTGATTGTCCTGTTGCACTGAATGCAAACTGTTTCTGATTATGTTTTCTAATAAAGGTGGAAATAAATACCCTTTCCAGATTAATGACCACATACCCAGGCTGCAGCTGGATTAATCTGGTCCAGCAAAGAAACTCAAGCACCTCTTAAGAGCTACTAGCTTGTTAAATATGGAGCAGTCTACTATCACCAGCTATGACCCAATTGTTTAAAGACCAACTAGATAAGAGAATGAAATGGAGATGGATGAGATGGAGATATCCACTCTGACTTCTCTTAGGTCTTTGATACCTGGGATGCAGGACTGATTTCCACGCGCTGTCTGGACTGTGGGAAGGAGAGAAGGTAATAAGCATCTCCACTTGGCCTCTCCCTTCACAATAGCTTCTTCACGTCAAGGCCTTTTTGCTGGCCTACCATATAAAACCATTCTGTTTACACATTTGGGGACAAGATGAATGACCAGAAGATGATTTAGAAGAACTACTGTGACCCAGGACCCTGCCAGGATTCTTTGTCACCTTATGTCATATTCCTTCACTTTAAAAGTTGGACTACGCTGGCATTCGGGTTCCCTGAAATCACTATCAATTCAGACTCTCTGTCTAACAGTCCTCACGGTATCTTACTACTTTTCTTACCTGAATAACTGCATCCTTTGAGGAAAGTGCTGAGGGAAATAATACCAAAGGCAGCTGCTGCTGTAACAGAGTCCCCAGCATAGGGCCCCACCTCTCCTCCCATCAATGGATCTGGACCTGAGAAGTATCTCAGGCCCAGAAACCTGGCAAGCACTCTCAAGTTGTTTTGATCTCAACCGTGTGCCTCTTGCTCATTCATTCATTCTTTATTTCTTTTGATTTGAGTGAACTAAGCAATACCATGATTGGCTGCCTTTCTGACTTGCTGCTAGCATTACCATTTTCCATAATCTGCTGACAAATTCTGAGCCTCCTACAGGCCGGTATCCACATGTTTTCTTCTGGTCACTACATCCACATTCACTGAGCTACCAGACCACAATTCTTTCAGGACCTTAGCAGTTCCACTGTCATAAGGAAGCCCTATTCTATAAGATCTCTTGTGCCATCACTTAGTATAGGGGTACTTCACTTACTGAAAAGCTGCTAAGAGTCATTCCAGTAGAATAGCCTATTAGTTCTATCGGATTCCTACTTGTGTTAAGCATCACAAAATTGCATGCTGGAAGGCTTCCTTATTTAAACTCACCCATCACCCAGGATCCTGTCTCATGCATACTTTCCAAGTTTCTGCTGATACATATTGTCTAAGCTTTACAGCTCCTTTGGTATATAGGCTTTGTCCTCCTTCTGTAGATCCAGCTCTTTTTACCCTGATTATAATGACACTCACTCTTTGTCACTGGTTCATCATCCAAACAGAGGTACATCCTGTGAGAGAAAAGCACTGTAATTTCTTATAATTTCCCTGCCTCTGTTGACCCCTCTGCATGAATGGCAAGGAAGAACAGGGAGATTACAGCTTTCAAACTAGGGAAATGGGCCTACTCTGTGAGCCTAGGAAAATTTTTGAAATTTGAAGTTCTTGATTGCATCTACCCAGATGTTCCTAACCCTGTCTTTCTCTTTTTGGTTCTCCAATCTCAGTATAAGAAACGTGTCACGGCCTGAGGATTCCACCTTACACTTAAGAATAGGTTCTCTATTCTATCTGCTCTTCAACTATTAAAGATTCAGGTTTTTAAATGCTGCCAGATATGCACACTCATGTTCATAGCAGCACAGTCTGTGATAGACAAATCTTGGAAGCAGCCCAAATGACCATAATTGATGAATGGATAAAGAAGATTTTTTAATACAATGGTATACTATTCAACCATAAAAAATGATAAATTTCTAAGAAAGCAAAAGAGATATGTCTAAGTAAATAAATGTACCTTAAGACCATGTTACTAAACAAAATAAATTAAACACAATGTGTAATATCAACGTGTAAATATCACATTGTTTCTCTGATGTGAGAAAACAAAAGTGTAAATAAGGGCAAAAATGTATGATAGATATTGTGAAACAGGAAGAAAATGGTCGAGTGGGAACTAGGGAAGAAGAAGGCAGAACAGATAGAAGGAGAAAGAGGAAAGAAAGAAAAAATGGAAGGAAGCTTTTTGTAAATAAAGAGGGGAAGCAGTGGTAAAGGAGGCGAGGGAAATAGAGGGGAAAAGAAGGGTCAAGATTTATCATATGGAAGTGCACATTCCCTAGGATGATGGATCATTATCTCTATCTAAAATATACTAACAAAATTAATTAATCAAATGTTGCCAGAAAGATCCCCTGTCTTTAACATTTTTCCTTGAAGTGGCTAATCACCTTGAGCCTGTCACTGGAAATCAGTAACAGTCCTTCAACTCTGTAGTCCTTAGACTTACCATTTTCCTCGTACTTATCAATGGCCAAAGATGTCTTCCCAGCCACCACCTCCCTAACACTCATTAGTATCTCATCCTAGTGCAGTGCTCCCTGAAGCTTTGACAACTGGTGCTGCCATCCAAACAGTGATAGATGGAACTGCTGGGTATCCGTAAATGGTTTTTCATACTCGATGTCTCATTTTGGAATCAACCTCCACATGAACTATGTTAGGTCTAACTGCCATGGAAATCACCTCGAAGACAGTTTCCTGCTGAAGGTTCACCGGATCGTATTTACAGGAGTAGACCTATAAAATGACAATCTAAAGAATAAAAAATACAGATGTGAGATTAGGCAGAGACCATAGATAATCCCATAGGGAGCCAGCGTGGTCCTTGAGATGTCCACAATTGAATCAAGTACCCTGGCCCAGCTAGTCATGGGGTTGTTCTTAGGAGAAGGGAAAAGATCCTAACCTTGGGCAGTTCCCTCGTTGAGGGAGTCCCAGTAATCCTGGTACCCCTCTGAACAATCATATTGCAAGGGATGCGGTAATATCTGTTATATACGCATATACATTGACTCTAGACTAGTAAAACTGTCCTATGGCTCTTGTAGAAATGTATCACAGAGATCTCCCTGCCTTGCTCACCCATCAGCTGTATGGGCCTCATGTCAATTCTCAGAACACGCTTTTGTCTCTATCTTGATCCCTCTTGCCCTAGGTCCTCATGTCTGGCCTTTCCTCATCTGTCAGCTCTTATCTCGGCTTAAGTGTCATCTCGTCAGAGGCCTTTCTTGACAGTCCTACCTAAAATAGGTTCGCATTCACACTCACCATTATTTTGTTGCAACACCTGGCATATTTCCTACCTGCCACTCACAAATCTTTTACATGTGTGCTTGTTAACTTCTTTATTGCTTGTGTTGTGCTCTAGAGTAAAAAGCCATTATTCACCTAAGAAAATCCAGGAGATCCACTAGAACACCCTCAGTCTCTGAATATAATGGGAGAGAGAACAATGAAAATCCACTAGATGAATAAATTAAAGGATAGGAATGGTGAATTTGATTGATAAGAAAAAAATAGCCATGGATGCTAATGAGTGATGTGATTATATAAAGCAATTGTCATATAGTGCCAACTCTTCTGAGTAAAGGAAAATGGAATCGCAAGCAAAAGGTGATGCTGGCTGTCCTTGACATTCCTACTTATCATTTGCACACGAACGTGCTCAGCGTTACAATGTAGTGTAGATCTGGGGTGTTCCCAAAATGCTCATGCATGTAGGTGGTGTTTGATCACAGGGGTGCTATAGCTGAAAAGCATGCGTCTGAATGGTCCTGGAGTAACTCCAGTGTTGACGAGGTTTGGGTAAATGTGGAAGACATTGGCACAGATTTGAACTAATACCTTTTCCAGTGGTATTTCCATTTTCAGCCTCTCCAATTTTGAACAAGAGGAATGTTTTTTCCCATAAAAAAAAAAATGAAATTTTAAAAACTTGGGAAGGAATAGGCAAAGTCACCTTAATATCACCAGACATTTTGTAGTGCCCACTGGCCCAGATCCTCACAGACTCAGATGCAAATAGTATCAAAAGGCTTGCTGTTCACTATTATCCATTAAGTAGCCACCTGACCTCCTTAATATATCACACAATCTTTTGGGGGTTCCACCTTGGGCATGACGTGGGCCCTGCCAAATTCTTACATGGCCCTCCACAGAAACTTGTACACAAAGGACCAGATACATCCTCAGATTCCTCCCACCTCAGATAGTCAATATCTTTTCCATGTATATTCCCAACCCTGAAGCAGAGGATCTCAGGCCATCCTGAGAAATGGAGTCAATTTTTCTGCCCATAACTTTGTCCTGGAAAGTTTCATTTGTAAAGAGAATCAGCTCGTAAAACAGATGATGGAGCCTTTCTTAAAATAAATACTCTCCAAAGCTATGTTAGACAGGGAACTGCCCGAAGATATGAGATTCAAACACTGCATTAAAACTTTTAACGGACTTGGAGATTCATTTGGAGATTTAGTATTTATTAATATCCTCACTGATTCTATTTCCATTCCAAATTCAATGCAAATGCTATTTTTACCAGCATATTTATTGCATTCATTGAATGGCATGAAGGCATCTTGCAGAATTACACAGAAATATTCTGAAGTTGCCTTAAGAAATTGCTATTTTTATCCTGTAGAGTTAATTGAACCTGCTGCTATATATCTAATTTATGTGAAGCACAAAGACAGCAAGTTGCTAAACAAAAGTGTATTTGGTGCATAATATTAGGTTTCACTTCCTCTAGTGGGACAGAATAGAGGCTATCAAAATGATCTTTCTCCCTTAAATGTAATGGCTGGCTTTTATTTATAGTTGCATAAATATATATGCAGATCTAGGCAAACTGATAAATATGCTAGAATGCAGCAATTTTCTCTACTAGCATTAGCAGTTAAAAGTTACTCCAGTCAATATTTTGGTAATTTAAGCACTGATAACCAGTTCTTGAATATATTAATGATGATCTATTTCACTACACATCATTACCTAGATCAATTTGTCTATTCCCTTCTTTATATAGATCTAACTGGTTCAAGTTCCATTCAGAGACATAAAGTGCCATCAGTACACATTACTTTTTAGTACTCATTGCCTCAAATATTGATTTTTAATTTTTTTGTCAAACAGCATGCGTGCTCTCATTTTGTGTGACCTGAATACCACACACACACACACACACACACACACACACACACACACACACACATACACACACACACCACACTGGACAGGAGCTGCCATATTATATAAATTTTCCTAAATAGTAGGAGCCTTCAGGGATGAGCATCAGTACTTTTTAAAAGTGAATTTTGTCTAAAGAAGTATAATCTGACTGTGACTTGGTAAGGGAAGGCAAAGGGACAGGGAGAAAAGACATTTAGTGGCAGGATCCTGGGTTATTATCCTGAATTAAAAGGATAATTGAATAATCAGGATTTATAAAATAAAGGAACCAGGATGCCTCCCAGTCCTCAGCAGGACACATAGGATGTATGCTGAGTATTTACTGTGTGACTGGCACCGTCTACCCATTTTCAAGGTGTTTTCTCTCAGTCCACAAAGCAAGGGTAAGAAAGAATACCATTATCTTCATTTTAAACACGAAGACACCAGGCATAGTGACACATGCCTCTAGTCCCAGAATTTAGGGAGATTGAGTTAGGAGGACTGCAAGTTCAAACCTTACCTGGACAATTTAGGGGGAAGTTATCTCAAAATAAATGTAAAAGGAAGCCAGGTACCGTGGCACATGTACATAATGCCATCACTTGAGAGGCTGAGGAGGATCATCACCTTGAGTGTGAGGCCAGCCTGCACTGCATAGCAAGCCCCTGCCTCAAAACAAACAGACAAAAAAATATGAGGAGGTACCTCAGTGGCAGATTTAATAATATCTGCCCTGAACATTGGGGTGAGCGTGACCACTAGCCACAGAATGCCAGCAGCCACCAGAATCTGGAAGAGGCAAAGAAGGACTTCGCAAGTCTCGAGTAAGCACAGCCTGCAGCACCTTGACTTCAGTCCAGAGATACTGATTTCAAACTGTAGATCTTCGAGAGAATAATCACCTGTGCTTTTGTCACTAAATGTGTGGTAATTTGTTACAGCAGTCTCGGGAAGGTAAAGCAGTGCTCCATCCAGTTACCATGCAGTAACTGTAGGGGTCCCTTCACCTCTTGACCTCTGAGGGAAGAAAATATGTCCTCAGCCACCACTACAGGCTGTGGTGGTGAGAGTTACCGCCTTCTAGCGTGAAATGGAAATGGAATCTCCACTTCTGCACTTTGGGCTCAGGCACCTGCCTGACTCTCCTGACTTCTTGTTATTTGCAGAGAGATACAGATGTGCCTTTGTGGCCAGACTTGATCTCTCAGGCTTTTGCTACTTCCAGGGAAGAATGTGCCTTGGAAAGCCTGCCAGAGTCAAAATGAGAATCACTGGTGCCAATTTCCACAGAGCCCACAGCCTAAAGCCCAGCCTGGAGGGCACAGGCTGGCCCAGATCAACTGCAGGCAGCCTGCACACACTGGAATGATAAATGCACGCCTGCTGTTTAGACCACTGAGATTTTATGGCCGTTCATTAAATGAGGATATGGTTGAAAACATCAACTCTAGTGACAACATTTAATTTATTAATAGTTATGCATATACATTTTAAAATATATAAATAATACATGGCTAGTGCAATATAATGTATTGTGTAGTACAATTGTACAGAGCCTTTTCTATTCTCACACTCTGTGAAACAGTTGTAGAAAAAGATTCACAAAGAACTGATGGCAATGTCTCTGTGTTACACCATTTTCTAGACTCACCACTAAGTTTTATAATTTCATTTCAATCTATAAGTACCAGTCTCATAACAGTAGAGTAAGATTTTCGACTGATCTTTGAGAGCCTGGCAATGGTGACATTCACTGCTTGCCATTTAAGGCCAAGCCCTAAGATTACTCTTCAAATTATGCTAGATGTTTGCTTTCTTTCTTTAAACTTCTGAGGTTAGGTGATCAGCAGGCCTCTTTCTCAAACTGTTCTCTACCAGCCGGTGATATGATCTCTCTCCAGTTCCCTAAATTTGTCACAAATTTGAAGGTTTCTAGCAATGCAAAGTAGGGCATATTAACTACTCCATGTGAAGACAGTTACACCATTCTATTCTACCTTACCTTCTCCCAAGCTTTCCCCTGGTGGCAGGAATTGGAGTAGGCATAGACATGCAGCTTAGACATCCACCCAGAGAGAGGTTGAGCTGGAACAGGTTTGAGTTTTGGGACGTTTTTGGTGGCACATCACAGGCCCTTGGGTGTGGAGTGAAGTCAGTGTGAGTCATGCTGGAATAGAAATGCCTTTCAGGAATACTGCCACCACCCCCTTGTCAACTTATCTGGCCTCAGATCCAGGCCAGGAAGTCTGATCAAATACTCGTGGGCCTTTGGTTTCCCACATGGAAGTATGTGGGCATTAGAGAAGAAATATGATTTGAAGTATATGGAACTAGAAGCCAGTCTGTGGAAAATTCCTCCAATCATCAGAAATTTGAAATTGTAAGTAGATTTGGTTCTTATTAATGCTTAATAAGAACAGAAGTTCTCTCTTATTGAGGAAATATACCCAATAATGCAGCATACACAATTATAAATGCATCATTGGATTTTTTTTTCCTTTTGATGAGAAACATGTGAAATAAATTTATCAGAAATCCTGGGTCTATTGGGGAAAACCCTGTAGCAGTACCACAAACTGACTACATCAGCTGTAACAGCTCAATTACAAATGAAACTTGCTAGTGGTTTTCTCAAATCTGACAGCCAACCTGAATGTAAATGACATTACCAAGAGCAAATTATGAAGTTCAAAGGAAACTTTCTGAACTACTTATTTTTTTAATTCCAGCAAACTGAATTTTCTTTATGTTCTCATTACGGGAAATGATATTATGAAATCATGATCATATGAAGACATTTTCCAGAATTTGTGGTGCTTGTGTCATCTCGCAATTTTTAAAAAAGAGATTTTTTTTCTCTCTCGGGGGAAAAAAAAATCTGTTTATAAATGAGCAAGCTTTGCAGTCTTTTAAGTAGGACCCTGAAAATTGATTGCAAGAAAATAGATCAGCTCAGGATGATAACCAAAGCCGAGCTCAAGTGGAAGCAGACAACTTTTTCACTCTTGGCAGGTGAATGCTATAAAGGCAGAAGAAAAGGAGGAAGGGGAGAGGTGCAAAGTCTATTAATAAGACTCAACTCTTGATTCCTCAACTTTCTAGCTGTATAATCTTGGGTAAATTAGTTGATCTACCTGATGGACAAAGATAGCCCCTTTCTTAAGAAACCCATTGTATTAAATGAATTACTTCATTTAGATCAACACCTCATACTTAGTGGTAAGTTCCTAATAAAGTCAGATCTCAAATCACTGGGTTGTTCCTTCCACCCGCCATGCTGGCCCTACTTATATTTCTCACAGTTGCCATTTTAATTCCTATTTTTCCAGAGACAAAGTAAATTTCTGAGGTCTTCGAAATTCACTCAATATCTTACCATGTGGCAGGTACGAGTGAAGGGAAACTCAAATCTGTGAAGATCTGACCCCACCCCACTACTTTCCTTTACACTACAGACGTCAAAAAAAGATGCTTGCTGTGCAACCTGGGTTCTGTTATGACAGTCCTTGCCTCTGCTGATAAACTGAAGAGTTTTACTTACTTTATCTTCCAGTAGGTTAAGTATTTCTGCTTTAAGGTTAGTTCTGTGGTCCATTTTGATTTGAGGAGAGTAGACGGTGAGAGATATGGGTTTAGACCCTGCTGTGTGGATACCATTTTCTCAGTACCATTTAATAGAGACTGTCTCTCTTCTAGCGTATGTTTTGTGTCCCTTGTCAAACATCAAGTAATAGAACGTGACTGGCATTGCTGCTGCATCCTGTGTCCTCTCCCGCTGATCCTCAAGTATGTTTTTGTGTCAGTAGTATGTCATCTTCACCATAACTCCATAATGTAATGGCAAATCCAGGATTGCTTTGTTCTCTTACCCAGTATTGCTTTTGCTATCCTGGGATTCCTCTGGTTCTGTATTAATTTTAGGATTGTTTTCTCCAGTCTGTAAAGAATGCTATGGAATTTTTCATTGGCATTGTGTTAAATTTCTGTATCAATTTTGGAACTTTGGCCATTTTGACTATATTGGTTCTGCCTGTCCAGGTACAGGACATCTTTCCATCTCTGATGTTCTGTTCAATTTCTTTCTTCAGAGTACTACAGAAAAACTTGGTCTTTAACTTCCCTAATTCATTTAATTCCTAAGTACAGTATTTATCTTTTTTGATGCTATCGCAAATGGTATTGTTCTCCAAATAGTACCAAGAATCAACAAATGGAATCACATCAAACTAAAAAGCTTCTGTACAGTGAAAGAAACAAGAAAAAGACAACCTAAGGAATAGAAAAGAGATTTTTGCCAGTGATTCCTCAGACAGGAGACATATATAAAATATATGCCATGCATAGCAGTGCACACTTATACTCTCAGTCCTCAAGAAGCTGAGGCAACAAGATTTCTATTAGTTTGAGGCTAATCAGGGCTACATAATGAGTTTAAAGTCAGGCTGAACTATGTAGCAAGATGCTATCCAAAAAAAAAAAACCCTCAAAAATTAAATATATAAAGGACTCAAAGAAATTAGTCTCCTTAAGATAAAAGGCCCAATCAAAAATGAGCAAGCTAGATGAATAGACTCATCACAGATGAAATACTAATGGCTAATAAGTACATAAAAGTATTTTCAACATCACTGTCCATAGATAAATGCAAATTAAGACAACAGTGAAATTCTGCCTTATCCAGAAAAACTGGTCATCATGAAGAAATCTAACAGTAACAGTTGCTGGCGAAGCTGTGAGGGGAAACAAACACTTCTACATTACTGGTAAAAATGTACACTAACAAAACTATTTTGTAAAACAATATACAGATTTTTCAAAAATCTAAAAGTACAAATCACACTTGATCCAGCTACTCCCCTTCTACATGTGTTCCCCAAAGACTTAAAGATAGCATATTAGAATGACACACATATACCTAAGTTTATAGTAGCACAACCCCTAATAAATGAATCTTGGAAATGCCATATATGTCCATCAACAGTTTAATGGATAAAGAAAATGTGTTTCCTACTGTACTATAAAGAAGACTGAGCTTGAGTCATTTAGAAAGAATGGTTATCAAAAAGAAACCAACTAATAACGGCGGGAGAGGCTGTGAGGGAGAAAAAAGGAACCCTTCTCCATTGTTGGTGGGAATCCAGACTGGCACAACCACTATGAAAATCAGTGTGGAGACTCCTCAAAAAAACTAGGACTAGAAATACCACTCAATGCAGCTATTCCTCTCTGAGTATTTTCCCAAAAGAAATAAAAACATCATACCACAGTGATATATATACACACAAGTCTTAGAAGCAACCAAAATGCCCATCACCTGAAGAATGTATGAAAAAGATGTGGTATTTTTAATACCATGGAGTTTTGCTCAGCTATAAAGACAAACTGGAGAAATAAATGGATGCCACTAGAGGCTATCCTCAGAAGTCAAACAAACCAGACCCACATCTGTCAATATATTGTCTCTCTAGTGTAAGAACTTGAAAGAAGAACTAAAACCTGAAAGGTATAACAAATACAGCAAAAAGGAAAGAAAAGGAACTTAAGCACTGAACAATGAGGATGAGAGAAAAGAGAAAAGATAGGGGGAGAAGTAAGAGGAAAAGCATGTAAATATATATACAGGATGGCTGAGGTGATTGGATGAAAAATTTCCATCAGTTTTTTGAAAATAGCAGTTAAAGTCTAGAATTTTCACCTTGACTAACTCTGTATGCTGGTGCCTACAATCTAAACTACGTCGAGGACAGTAACATATAACATAAAAACCATGCTCAAATATCTGTCATCTTTGCCTTCTAACTGTACCATTTCTAATGTCATATCAATAATTACATACCATAAATTTTTTTAAAAGTAAAAAAAGAAAAGAAAAAGAGATAAGAACAAAAATTTAAGGTTTCTTGAAAGCAAGTGGCAATATGCAGTCAAATGTCCAATCTTACATAACTGTATCTGCTAATCTGAGCAACAGATTTGATGATAAAAACGGACGATCTATCAACCACTGTTAATCAGCTATTCTTTGTTTTGAAAATCTGTAACACATGTATTGTTGCATGCTACCCTGTTTCTGTCTTTGTTTCTGATTTCCGTTCTTGCTTTTGTTTTTACTTTTCAAAATAAAATGAAATGAAATTTTAAAAAGAAAGAAAAATCATGCACCTCAAGACCATGGTAAGCAAAATAAATCAGATACCGAAGCTTAATATCACATGGCTTCTTTTATATGAGAAACCCAGGACAGAAATAAAAAACAGTTAATAGAAAGTAAGGAGATGTTTTTCAAATGGAAAAGGATCAGGAGATGGACGTGGGGAGAATGAAAAGGAAATTAAGGATTTTCTATTTACATACACCAACTCCACACAAGGCAGGCAAACATAATGTACTGCTAACATATATACATAAATGAATATCAAAAATTTCAGGGGCAGCCAAATAGCTCAGCAGACTAAAGCGCCTGCTAAAGCAGAGCACAGCAGCCAGGGTTTGATCGCTGGCATGATGTGCCAGACCAGCCCCCGGGGTGCACTAAAACTACGATTGAGGCTGGGCCTGTTAGCATGTGCCTGTAATCCCAGCACTTAGGAGGTTAAAGACACAAGAATCACTACAAGTCTAATCTGCATAATAAGACCCCTGTAGACTGTGCCCTAAGTATATTATGAATAACAGTAATAATAAAAATGATAGTAATAATAAATAAAAATTTTGAAGAGATTTTTCACTGTTCACATCAATGAAAATAGATTATATTAACACTAAAATAAGCCTGACTTAAACTGCAATGAGTAGAATAACCGTTGATGGTTGATTTGTGAAGAAGATCATTTGTTTTAAATGAACAGAAAATCAAAAATGTTGAGGAAAATTTAAATATACATAATGCTTGCTATCCCATACCCTTTAGAAATCTATAGTCATCTGATTTGGCAACATGAAGGCTCATTTTCTATGAATTGGCTTGCTGTTCAAATTAGTCTGTTATATCAAATTAAAAAGCATTTTTATTCAGACAATCCAGACAAATTTTCCAATTGTGATAATTCTGAGTTGTTTTTCATTTCTTTTGCAAATGGAGCTACAAGCTGCTGAACTTGAAGGCATCCAGCATCGCTTCTTTTTTCTTTTCTTTTTTTTTTCTTTTTCTTTTTCTTTTTCTTTTTTCTTTTCTTTTTTTTTTTTTTTTTTTTTTTTTTTTTTTTTTTTTTTTTTTTTTTTTTTTTTTTTTTTTTTTTTTTTTTTTTTTTTTTTTTTTTTTTTTTTTTTTTTTTTTTTTTTTTTTTTTTTTTTTTTTTTTTTTTTTTTTTTTTTTTTTTTTTTTTTTTTTTTTTTTTTTTTTTTTTGCCAATTTATAAGGAAGCAAACCATTGAGAACAGAAGAATGAAACCATACTGTAATAAAACAAAGAGCTATTATATTGTCTGGAGTTGGTTTCTTTACAGTGAGTGGTACAGACAAAGAGCACTCATTTTCAGAAAAGGAATTAGAAGAAGAAAAGAAATGGCTCCACTTCTTCCTCCAGCTTCCCAACAGGTTCAGCATAATGTCTGCACATAGCACACAATAGTTGGGTAAGTTTCCAGCAATTTGTGCTTTCTGTGGTTTTTTAAAAGAATTTCTATCACCTACATAGAATTCAGAAATCCTTATTAATTCTTTAAGCCCTTAATAATAGCTATTACCATCATGGTCATATACTGCTCTCCTACTGACAGTTTTAGCAGCCTGCGCACCTGGTTCAGAGGCTGCTCCTAGTGCCCCTGGTCGTATCCTATCTCCACATGGATTTCTTCTGGTCATATAAGGTGCTCTGGGTGTCTTTCTCTCTCTCTCTCTCTCTCTCTCTCTCTCTCTCTCTCTCTCTCTCTCTCTCTCTCTCTCTCCCTCCCTTCCTTCGTTCCTTCTTCCTTTCTTCCTTCCTTCTTCCTTCCTTCCTTTCTTCCTTCCTCCTTCCTTCCTTCTTTCCTTCCTTCCTCCTTCCTTTCTTCTTTTTTTCTTGTGTTAGTACTACTGCAGATTGGATCCAGGACCTCCACACTGAGCTATGTCTTAGGCCCCTTTTTATTTTTCATTCTGAGACAAGGCCTTGCTAAATTGCCAAGTTGCCCAGTCTGGGTTTGAACTTGCAACCCTCCTGCCTAGGCATCCCAGAGTGCCAAGTCCATGTGTGCGTCTCCTTACAGGCCCCCAAAATTTCTTGAATATACAGATAATATCAAAACAGGGAGATTTCAACTTTAGTTCTGAACCTTTGGCTGTTGTTTAAGAACTAGAACATCCATTCATCCTGGGCCTGGCTTCTGCATAGCAGCAACTGGATGGCGAAGGTGTTGAAGGATAGCTCGGCACTCTGCCTGGACACCACACACACCTCTCGGGACCCACAGCTCCCCTGCACACACTGCAGCTCTGACAGGACATCTAAGGCTTAGCTTTCACTTGCCACTCTTGCGCTACTCCCTATCCTGGAGTAGCAGTCCTTGAATATTTGGCCTTGGAATTTTCAACATTATTAAATACCCAACAAGTTTATGATTATCTGTATCAGGTCTATGAATATTTAATATATTAAAAACTAAAGCTGGGGAAATCATAAATACAAACACATGTATGATAACAGCACTAACAATTTTTAGAGAAATAATACTATTTCCACACCAAAATATAAGAATTGCTATTTTATATTTGTTAAGATCTCTTGAATGTCAAATTTAATCAAATCAGCTGTGTTCACATATCTCTCTCCACATTCAATCTGCTGTGATATATTATTTTGGTTAGAGCATATGCAGATAACCCAATCCCACACATTTTGTGTGAGAAATGGAAAAATAGAAGCATATTAATAGCCTCTTCAGATAATTGTGTATATACCTCTCTGATACTACACCAACACTCAGCAAGTGGCGAATTCTTAAAGGTTAATTGCACTATAGGATCTAAAACCATGGTGAAGAATTAATCATACTGTTACATTAAAATTCACCGGTCTGTGTTATATTTCCAATGTATCTTCTACCCGTGCAAGAGTTTACAACATTATACATTAGCTGTTTGAAAAATACTGGTTGACTGAGTTACATATTTTCCAAATGTTGGCACATTTCCTTATGTATCCACATCACATTTGTTTTTATTCTGATTTCACCAGAAAACTCTTTAGAGTGGTAAGATATTATCAAGCTTACAGTGTTAGAAGTTTTCCTAAATTTTAATACTGCTTGAAAGCTTTAACTTCATCACTGGCAACAAATTGTGACAGTTATTTTCCTTGAAGTGACAGGCCAGCTTCATTCCTTTTTAAGAAAATCTCTGCCGGATGCCCAAGCTTCCATAACATTGCTGACTGTCAACCATTCCTCCAGGTAAAAATGTTCCTTAGAGGAAAAATGGTCCCAAAGCTGCAAGCCGAGCAGTGGCACAGTGCTTTTCCTTCAGACACCCTCGTGCTCCGCCACGCAGAGGAGCTTTCTGTATATTGCACTTCCGATTCTGTCACACAGAATCTTTTAGAAGATATGTATCGATCATGGGTGTTGTTTCATGAAATTGGTGGGCTTTGTACCAGGCAGTGAAGGACACGGTAATTGCCAGGGTGATTTGGTGTCACTGCCTCGGTGTGCTTAGCAGCCAGAAATCTCACCCACCAGCCTCCCCTCTCACTGGCTTTGAGCCCATCAGAGCAAATACCAATGCAGTGAGAAATATAATGCAGTGTTGTTATGGAAAAGGTTTTGACTTCATGGGATGCCTTCAAGTGACTTGGTCACCCTCAGAAATCTATAGACTACATTTTAGAATTCCTATACCAGAAAAAACATTTCTCTATCTCCAGCTTCATATCAGAAGCAGGGAAATAGGAGATCCTTTTGGAAGGTGACATGCTTTAGGACAGGAAGTAAGAGTATAGCCTATATCATTTCCTGAGTAGTCCCTAGAGCCATTGGCTATGGTGTGTATATAGTTTGGGGGCATTCCCCCCAAGCTCATGCGTTGAAATCTTGGTCTCCATTACAGCAATGGAGGGAGTGGGACCCAGTGGAGGTGCTTAGGGAGGTGGGTAGAGCGCTACTGGTGGAGCTGCCAGAGAGCTCTGGGGACCCTAAGCTCTCAAAAGAATGGGTGGCTGTAAGAGAACAACTGCAACCGAATCCCCTCTGGCTTCCTGTTTCAACTGTTTTCAAGATGTGATCTCTCCCTCCCACATGCTCTCACCATCGCCATCACCATTGGGTTATTGCAACCAAGCAGAACCTTTGGACTTTTAGCCTGCAAAACTGAGTAGCAATAGATCTCTTTTCCTTGTAAGATTTTCCTGTCTCGGGTATGCTCTTATAATAATGTAAAATGAGCTAATACAATGGCACTTGCATTTACAATAATGGCCTGAATATACCCTCTGTTAACTACCCTATCTTATCCAACCTACTTTCCCAAAAGAACCACATTTCAAAGTGTCAACAACCCTTTCTGCGCGGTGTAGCGCAACACCGTGACTACACTCTGATGTCTCAAAAGAGATACGTTTTGTAAACTAAGTGAGAGTTGAGGGGAGCACCAATCACAGATGTTGCCTAATATTTTTATTTTGCCTACAACAAATTGAACAGGGCTTAGCTACTAATACTGCTAATATTTATTAAGTCAACCCAGCACTCGGGAGGCTGAGGCAGGAGGATTGGTGCGAGTTCGAGACCAGCCTGAGCTACCAAAGTGAGCTCAAGGCCAGCCTCAACTGCATAGCGAGACCCTGTCTCAAAAAGACAAAAAAAAAAAAAAATTTATTAAGTCAAATCTACGTACTTACTCCTCCTGATGGTCCTGTAAAGTAGTTTTTATTAACCCCATCTCACTTAGGCACTAAGATTTTACACACCACCAGCTAGGAAATGGAGGAGGCATTCAAACTTGGGCTTAAATGGCCCCATGTTCCCCAGCTTCAGCCAGTCTGAAAAACCTGGAAGTTTGTAAGTGGGATTCAAACTAGCAAAGTATTAAAAACATTATGCATGACTTGTTTCCAGTGACAGCAGTAACGTAAGGCAAGATTAAAGACAGTAGTGAACGGTGCTGATAATAGAGATTAATGCACGTTTCCATATGTGCCGTGTTAGAAATAATAATCATGATGATTACCATTCATTTATTTGGCAATATTTATGAGCCAGACACAAATCTGTCTTTGGGGGAAAGACGAAAGATCAAAGATACAGTGCCCCCCCCCACATTGCAAGCTCCTAGTATAAGCTTTTGTTTGCACATTTTATAGAGTTCAACAACACTGTGGTATACGGATGATTATCGTTACTTCATCATATAAAGAAATGAAGGTGCAGAGAAGTTCACTGTTTCACTCAAATTCACATCAGTTCTTGGGAAAGGAAACAGAACTCAACCCCAGATCTGGCTGCCTCCAGAACCCCAGCCACATGAATCTGAGCCCTTTTGTGGTTGAGCACCAGAACTATTTTCTGAGGAACCCTCATCTACAGATGATGCATAAGCGCTACCAGACTTTGCAAGCAGAAAGCAGTTCTGGCGCCATGCTTCACCACTTGAAGAACTAATTAATTTGGGAGAGGGAGAGGAGGTGAAGGAGTAGCTCCCATCGAAAGTAAGGATACTAGGGGCAGGCGGGATGTCTCAGTGGTCTAAGGCACCTGCTTAGGAAAGCTTAGGCTGCCACAGGGACCGCTGTTCGATCCCCGACACCACATGCTGTGCCAGCCCTGCTGAGCCAGCCATAAAAAAAAAAAGAAAGAAAGTAAGGATACTAAGAAGGAATGGAGAGAGAGCCCTGATTCCAGAGACTTATCCCTAGAGTGTCAGCTAAGCTAGGAAGCTTTTGTTTCTAAAACAAATTCCCCAGAGTGAGTTGGATGTGAGTTCTTTTTATCTTTAGGCTCAAGTGCTAGGAATTACTGGCTCAAGTAGCTGCACCTAAATAATGCAACTGTTTTGACCAGGACAGTTCCAAAAGGAGGAATTAAATTGCCACCTTGGCTATTTAAGAAAGGAAACTGGGAGGATATTAGGTGAGAGGATTAGTATCCTACCTTATTTAAATTTCTCAACACTCCAAGGGGTCAGTATTTTTTTTGTTGTTGTTAGCAGCTTTATAGATGAATATTCTGAAGATAAGAGAGAATAAGAAACTTAACCAGGTTATAGATCACAAAGTCCTTCCTCTCTCCTGATTACCAGGGATTAGCAACTATAGCACACAGGCCAAACCCAGCCCACTATTTGCTTTGTAAAGAAAGTTTTATTTAAATACTTCAACACTTTTTTTTTTTATTGCATGAAGCAACTTTTATACTAGATACCCTGAGTAAATGCAACAAAGACCATGTGACCTGAAAAACCAAAAGTACTGATTGCCTAGAGTTTTTCAGAAAACGTGTGCAGAGATTTTCTCAACAGTTGAGTTGTTGTGATTTCTGTTCTTAGAATTTCTTTTTAATTTGTTCACCAAGTCTTGCTCTTTTTATAAATCAACATATCTACTCCCTAAGGGAACCATCTGAGGTTGGAGGAAGTTAGGGACAGGAAGAGAGTGAGGGAGAGAGAGCAGGACTAGGGAGGACAGGAAGTAGGGGAAGAGATGAGGAAAGACTGATGAAAGAGACAGAGACACCGAAGGACTAGGCCTTTGTGAGGTTCCTGGGAATTATTCACTAGGTTTTCCTGAGGGAGTTGAGGCTTAACTAGTTCAAAGAAAACACACTCAAAGTAGAAAATGTATTACATAAATGCGAACCCTAATTTTAACCAACTGTGGAGCATATTGAGTTTTGAAGCAGTATGGTAAGGAACAAGGGGTTATGATACCAACAATTGCCAAGGCAGGGAATTTTAATGAGTCCCAAGGTGATACGAATAGCTTATGTCAGATCTAAATAAAAAAATAGCTTATGTCAGCCCTAGAAGTGGGTGCAGAAACAGCAACTACTGTACTTTAAAGAAAAAATTCATGGGTCCGGCGGGATGGCTCAGTGGTCTAAAGCGCTGCTTGGGGAAGCTTGGGCGGCTCCAGGGAATGCGGTTCGATCCTGGCACCACATGCTGCGCCAGCCCTGCTCTCGGGGTGGGCTGAGCTGGCCATAAAAATGAGTGAATAAAGGTTCTGAAACAAGAAAAAAAATAAGTAAAATTAAAAAAAATTTTTTTAAAAATCAGAATCTTTACCGTACTATAGACTAAAAGCCAACAGTTGTTAGCATTTCCTTTCATGAATTAAAATTTACATAGCTTTTTCTTATTAGAAATTTAATCACTCAAATTTTTGGAAGATAATTTTAAGGAGTGCCACATTTGAAAATAAAATTCAGGGCTTAGTCGCAGTCCCATACTGGCTTGGGTATGCAACTTTCTCCTTACCTGTGTAGCAGGATATCTTAAGCTGACCCAGAAGCCTAAAGAAGGGTGACAGGAATCCTTGACTTTTGAAGTAAAATCTCCAATAGTATTGCCACTTCTACTCTCAGCCATAAAATTCAGACATAGAGATGGTGGATATGCAATAAATCCTTCATTAAATGAGTAGATAAGAAATGATCTTGGTGTGGTATATATAGTGCCTCTTTCATCACATTATTGGATAATATAACTTGAGTTAAATCAACACCACTGCTCATTGCTCATTCACAGGACACTTGGCCTTGGGTAGACATCCAACTACCCATCTCGTGGGACTTCGTGGTCCAGGAAGACTTGCCTGATTCTGATGGAGGGAGGATCACAGATGCTACAATCAGGCTCTTGCTTTTACAGCTGAACCTGGGCTCTCACCAAGAGGAAGTGACAACGTGGAAGATAGAGAAATGCAGGTTAAAATAAAACCAAAAATGAGGAGGAAAACAACATGAGGGAACACCATAAGTCCATGCTTTTGACTTTGCAAATGTCCTTCTGGTCTGAAGAAAGGTGGACAGGGTCCCACCAGCCAATATCCACCACGTAGCTCATTCTTCCAGGCTATCTTTGTGCATGATCTCATTGAATCCTCATGGCAACCCTTTGAAGTGGAATTAGTCGTATCATTTTAAAATAAGTCTGAAACTCAAGGCATTAATGAATTGCAGAGCTAGAATGCAAAGTACATCTTTTCATTTATTTTTACTTTTAGCTACCTAGTTTTGGTTTTTCCATTACTATGCATAGTGTGTATCCACCAGGGCTCTAAAGATGCCAGTTAGGTAAGTTAGGTAAGTTATGCACCTCCCCCTTACCTAGCTAATTCAGATAAATCACTTGGGAGAACTCATCTCACTTCTCCCAGTTTAATTCTGATTCTCTGACAAACAAGCATCATCTATGAGCCTTCCTCGCCACAGAAGAGATCAAAAGAGAGAATCAGGTGAAAGAAGAGGGGCTTGGCGCCTGCATTTGCCCCATTGGAAAGACCAGAACATGAAAGATAGTACTAACACTAAATCAGTGCGGTAATCTTACCACTTAAATGACCTTTTGCTCTTTCTGAGAACACCCCTTTTGCTCTGTTCCAACTTTGCAGGCAGGTTCTAATCTGCAAGGAAAAGACTCAGAATTTGACCATGAAGGAATGTGAAGACATATGCAAAATAATTTATAGCTTCTGTCATTCAAGCAGTAATGTCACCCAGCACCACTCACAGCTCCAGACACTGATGTCTGTGTCTGCAGTGACTCCCATCTTTCTATCTGCATCCGACACACCATGGCTAATTCTGGAGGATCAAATGCCTTGCGTTCTCTCCCAATAGTAATAGCGCATGGTTGTGAATATTGTGCACGGCTCAGATTGTGTGGCACTTGCTCCATGGACCTCATAGCTTTGTCTAACATTACAGCTATGGCTGAGGTTAGAAACACACTTGGGAAGGCCTTGTGCATGCTGGGCACACACTCTACCCGCTATCTGTTATAGGACAATTTTCTGAAAGATGGGAAATAAAGCATACTGACAGAGAGCCACTTTTTTTTTTTTTTTTTTTTAATTTTCACAAAGGTGCTATACGGGCTAATAGCATTCCCCATGCAGAGAATATTCCCTTTTCCTATACCTCTTGACGTTTATATTCATTAGCTACGGCTGCACAGATGCTACATAGCAAACAGCTCCAAAAGTCTCACTGGCTAACATCAACAGAACTCCGTAGTCATAGACTACAGGGAGAAGAAAGCTATTTTTTATGTGTTTACAGTTTTGTGTGCTCTGCTGGGTTCAACTGGATCTTGAGCAGCTGGACAACAAGACCTCAGATGAGATTTAGTTTTTCTCTGTGGTCACTCATGCTGAGGCTCAGGCAACACCAGTTACAGCTGCCTGAAGCACTCTCTTTTCATCACAGATAGCAGCGCACAAGAAGTTAAGTCAAAACACATTGATGCCTTCAAAACCTTTGTTTATATCTTGTACTCTCGCCTTCTAGCAAGCGGAGCTAACTTTATAGTCAGGTACATCAGAGGGGTAGGGAAGTGTATTCCTCCCATGGAGACAGAGACGGGAGAGTGGATTTTTGCTAAGTGTAACATAATCTGTGACCAAACTACTCTATGCTACTCTATCGTAGTACATATTATAGAGAAAATACACCACTGGTACAGCTCAAACAATATTAGACACCGTTTCCACGTGGAGACAAAATCATTTCCTATATGCCCAGTGATTACTGCACATTGGTTTCTACAGTTTTAAAACCAATCTGCCTATTTTTCAGCGTTTTATAGATTCGTGGAACAGATTGTTAATGAAAGACTAGGCAATAAGCACTTGGGCCCTAGTATAATGACTCAACCCTGCCACCATTAGTGCAAAAGCAGCCATAAACAAAGCCTAGGCAAATGGGCATAACCACGGACCAATAAAATTTTACAGAGATAGGAAGGAACCCAGTCTTTGTAGTAGACACAACAATAAAGGTATGCCTCTGGTTTTAGTTGGCTATGGCCACATAGCATGCCACCCCAAATTGAGTGAGTTGAAATAACTATTTTGTTTTCCCCATGACTCTGGACATCAACTGGGTGCACTTATGTGATTCTCCTGGGGCAAGCAGGTCACTGCCCCTATGGGCATCTGCTACTCTTTCACCTATTTGACATCTTGGCAGGACTGCCTGGACTCAGCTGGGGAGCTGCAACAGCCAAGTCCCAGCTTCTGCGTGTCTCCTCACACCTGGCCTGTCTGAAGTTTAGGTTCAGAACTGTCATTTCTGCCATGTTCTCCGGGTAAAGCTCCTTGTCTGTCAGCCCTGCCCCCTGCTGCCTGGTGTCCAGAATGTCAACTTTCTCCTCGCTGGACCTTCAAATGAGGTGAAATTATTTTTAATGCTTCACATTCAAAGTAGAAGCAGGGTTTTTATTTTCTACAAAGTAACTCCAAACACCCTGCTCCAAAGACTTCTCTGTCCGGAAATATGATGCCTTGGCTCTGCCACAGATGAGGTTAATTAATATAGTGTCAAAGGAAGGGATCCCTGTCCCTAAACAGGTCTGGCTTGATTTGAGACTTTGGGCATTTCCCAAGTGCATCTCCTGTGCCAAAGACCTAGCTCTCTGAAACTTCTGATTCCATGTGCCAAGGACCACTGACACATGTAGGGCCTGTAAATGGCAAACGGTCCAGGGGTCGAGCAAAATTAGAGCACTCCCTGCCATGCATAGTGTTGAATTCAGCAAATATAGTCATTACCTATATAACAGCCCCTAAGGATAACCTAGGTTCTGTTCACTCCCAAGCCCAAACACTACTCAAGAATCACCATCTTACTTTTTCCAGCAGAGTTGTCATTCTTCTAAGGCCACAGGGTAATGCTGATAGTGGCCAGTGTAGCCCCAAAAAGTACACTACTACACTGGGCTTCTGTTTGCCTACATTAGTCCAGTCATTCTCTGCGTCTCAGTTGTCACCCTCTAACTCTACCCCAAACTCAATGCACTTCTTAGGCCCACCCTAAGTTAGACAGTAGATGATCATGGTGACGTTGGCCCCAAGATACACTATAAACATATATCTAGCTTCTCAATCAAGACTCTCTGCTTTCCTCACCTACCTCCAAAACCTCCTCAGCCTGGTCTCTAGACCAAGACAGGAAGCTGGAGAAAGCAGTAAAAGAAACAGCGGATTGCCACAGGTACCTTTCCCCAGGAAGTGAAGGAGATGAACTAGTCTAGAAGTTAAAGTAATCAGGCCTTAAGTGTGTGTGTAGCATGGCAAGCCTCTTTCTTCTCCTGAATGGGATTCAGCTAACTCAACTCCATTCCATATTCCACAGAAAGCGTGAGGGAAACAATTGGGTATACAGACTCTTCCAGGTACTATACCTTCAATCCAGCCCCTGGTAACCTGCTTTATGTCCCATGTGCTGCATACCTGCAGGACCATAAATCAGAGCTGTCAACACCCAACAGAACTCACAGCAGGCATCCTGGAACCAACTCACCCTAATCTCTTTCTAATCTTCTGTTTGTCTGGCAACTGACTCTTGGTTCTATCTCCCATTTATAGTCCTATTAGCTTGACAGATGAATGCGTTCTCCTGCTTTCTCGATCCCCTGTGCACTGGCATAGACCTGTTCATCAGCTCTCGTTGTTTTATGTCAAGCATAAAATTACCCCAACTGCCTGGGAAGACCCCACCAGCTTCAGTCACATCCACTGAGGTCGACTGAGTGGAAGGCAAGGATTCATGACTCTCGAACCTTGTTGTCATGAATTCATGGCACAAATCAGGCACAGACCTTGACCTCATAAGCAGTTGTCCTACCAAATGGAGACAACTGGCCCACAGTGAGCTATTTCTGAAAGGCACTGCATGAAGTACTGGCGAAAGGTGATACCCAGAGGAAGACCAGCCAGACTGAACTACTTAAGAAACAAAGCATCTTTGAGAAATGAAATTAATTAACTACTTCCAAAGGGAGCAGAAAATGGGAGGTTTGGAGAGGATGGAAATTTTTATATAAATTTCCAAAGGACAGGGGACTTGAAAGTAAACTGGGAATTTCAAGCTCCAAATTAAAAAATGCCTTCCAACATTATAGCTTTAGTGGTGTATGACAGACACTCTATACTGGAATTGGACTGTGTATGAAGGAAAGCTCTGACAGAGAAAAACAATAAATTAAATGCATACATTGAGAGGATTTGGGCTTTTTAAAAATTACTGCACAATATTCTCTCAGGGTGATTTTAGACTAGACCTTGACAGGATGAGATTGTGAATATAAAAGTGAGCTTTTGTCAGTCAAAAGGCACTTCTGCAGAAAAAAGTTTCTAGAGAATAACCAAAGGGAATTTCAAAGATCTAGTTTACATTCTCTGTGTCTTCAAGCCCATTTCCTTGGGATTCAAAAAACCATAAGGATTTTGAGATTTTGAAACAGTCAGAGAAAACACTGCTTAGCATGACTGTCACAGTGCACAGTGTCCCAGTCACGGACATGTGATTTCTGACTGTTCTACTAAATTCCTTTGACCTCCCACCCCCTCCCTCAAATCCTTGCAAAGTTGGCTGCTTTCTAGTGCAGAGGAAATACTAACTACATCCTGTCTGCCAACCATGGTTCTCAGAAACAAAAAGGAAAAGCATGGGACAATGCCTAAGAAATGCACCCACCCAGGAAGGAAAACCCCCTGTCAGGCCCAGTAAAAGTGATCCTCAAAACAAAAAAGGAATTTCTTTAGCCAGATGAATGAAAAAAAGATTCTGTTAAAGTGGATAACTTCCATTTATCAATCACTGTATGAAGAACATTATATATTCGACCTGAATTCTGCCATTTTGAACCTAAAAGGTGCTGTAACTCTATTGTTAGACCCCAAGAGCAGTTTGATCCTGCCATACATAAAATTTTAGTAGCCAACATACCAGAGCAACTGTGGTCTCTACAGTACGATATGTATGTATTGCGGTTGTGTGTGCACACATGCACACATGCATGTGTGTCTGCGCGTGTGTGCATGTGTGTGTTTGTGTGTGTATGTGTGTCTGTGCATTTTCTTTCTCTGCATCTGTATATGACTTTTCTCCCTTCGTGTCTCTTTTGCTCTATACTACTGCCCCTGGGACTCTCTCACTTTCTGAGTCTATCTTTGTCTCCACTTATTCCCTATGTCTTTGTGCCCATGTATTTGTAAATTTCTCATCTCCTTTGTGTTTCTCTGCTTCTTTTCTCTGTGCCTCTTATTTTCTCTCTTTCTCTTTTTCCAGTTTTTTCCCATTTCTTAATTCAATGAAAACAAAAATAATTTAATTAAAAACACAAAAAACTCAAGAGTACTTGTTGTGGTATGCTAGAAGCCAGAAAATTAAAATAGATTACTGGGTTGCCAAAAAGTAAAATACATTTTCAAAAACAATGCTGCTGTGACAGTATCACAGTTCTTGCATTCTCAGTGCCCTAGGAGTCCAGTGGTAAGGTGAAAATATTCCAGATCCCAAACCAGAGTGTGCCTGCCTTCTGTGTGGCCCAGTCCAGGTGACCTCAGCCTGTGCCTAACTCCAAACCTGCCCCAAATAGGAATTCTCACAAGACAAAAGTCACTGAGGTAGCCCAGGGTCAGAAAGCGACTTCACCACACACTTGTTGGGCAACCTCAGGAACTTGCAAGCCCCAAATCGTTGCTCTACTGAATGGAACGCTCTGCTTAGAGCCCTACCTGGCACTGCCCAGGCTAGGGCAGCAGCATCTGATAGAGTTGCTTAGTTTCCTTCTGCTCATCTTGTGTTGAAAGTCAACAAAAAAAGAGAATCAGTCCTCAGAATGTACCTAAGTCATTTAGCCCTTTTTAGAACACACACTGCTTCTCTCCCTTGCTCTGTTTTCCTAGGCTCCTTTCTTTCAGCAACCAGCAACTCATTTCCATTCTTGTACACACACACACACACACACACACACACACACACACACACACGCATATGCACACCTAGCTATGTTTCTTCCTGACTTTTATCCTTCTTATAGTAAATAACAGTTATCATTTGTTTAAAATTGCTGTCATCTAGGGAGCTGGGGAGATGGCTCCGAGGCACAAGTGCCTGCTGGGCAAGTGCAAGGTCGTGAGTTTGAACCCCAGTCCCACCAAAAAAAAAAAAATAAAAAAAAAAATAAAATAAAATAAAATAAAATTGCTGTCATCTGAATGCAATGGTACATACCCCAAAATTCATGTTGAAAGTTAATACTTAAAGCAAAAGTAGCACAGAACAGGGATTTCAGGGGGTGAGAGGGTGCAGCCATGCCAAGGGATTCAGCCCTTGAAGAGAAGCCCAAGGGAATGTGCTTGCTGTCCCCACCACTTGGGGACACACCATGCCAGTGTCACGTGTGGGGAGTGCCTGCTCAGCAGTCACCTCTGCCTGCACCCTGGCTTTCCCATCTCTGCAACTGTGGGCAACAAATTTCTGCCATTTATAAATAACCAGTTCTGTAGTGCTTTTGTTATACCAGCATAAATTAATTAACACAAAAGTTCGCCATGCAGCTAACACTGTTCAGAGTGCCTCACATTTCTTTTCCATGTGCTCTGTTAGGGCACTGCTGTTACATCTATGCTCCAGGTGGGCAAACTGAGGCATAGACCATATTAGCAACTTGTCAAAATTCATGCAATTCACAAGTAAGAAAGCTGAGCTCCCACTGGTGCAGAGAGCTGCAGGCCACCACCACTATCTCCTGCACACCCCTGCCACTGATTCCAGGGTCTTCTCTAATGACTTCTCACAGAGTCCAGGATATTACAGACTTCTCTTCAGCTCCAGCAGCAGGACTATGCTGAGCAACACAGAAAACTTGGGGTCATTAAAAGGGGAGGACTTTATTTGAGTGCTGTGGGGGATCCCATTTCCTCTGGCTCTTTATTTAGAGAATTACAAGAAAAGGCTCCCTTTCTCTCTCACTGCATACAATTTATCGTTACCAAACCTGAGAAGAATGAAGCTTTAACCGGACATTTCTCCTAGAGCCTGTCCAGATGAAAGACGCAGTAACGGATCCACAGAGCAGTTGCTTTTTATCTGTGAAGAGCTGGCTTCGTATGATTCTTTCATAAAGGGAAGAAATGAGACATTGTGTTTAGATGGAGCATACATTTGTGTGCGTCACAGGGGCATGCGACTGTCCACCGGGACGGCCCAGATCCCTCACTGTTTGCATCTGGTCTTTCCCCACAGTGGGAAACCTGTTCTCTGAGAAACTGCAGTACAGACCAAGTAGCTAACTCAGGTTCAAAGCAACTGCAGTTTTTATCTGTCCTAAGCAGGAGCCCGACTCATCCTTTTCACTCAGCTAAAGAAAAGATGCACTGAAAATTTAGTAAACAGGGCAATGGGTGGCGCCTGGCTTTGCATTAAACAAAAGCCAGCCTGTGCAATGCAAAGTCCTGACCTTGAAAGGCTGGTTAAAATGGATGATGCACAGGCTGCTGCCTGGCTGCAGAGCCGGCCAGGAAGTAGGTCAGTGAAGCAATAGGGCGGCCCCTGTCACTCCTGGGCTGAGCCAGTGCAGCTCAGAGTGGGGAAAACAAGTGTCCTCAGACAGAAGAAGAGCCGCATGTGGTTCCGGGTAGTGTGTCATGCTGACAAAGCATCACCACCAAACGAAATCACCCAGGGGAAGCTGTCAGCCCAGCCACATCCGGAAGCACACTGTTGACTCCTTTAATTAATTAATGATTATCTTGGGCTTTTACTTTTTTTTTTTTCCAACCACAAAAACAAATTTTGTTATCCACTTTCTTGGGGCCTTGCCACTCTGCCACCTCTTATAGGCTTCCTGCCAAGGACATAATGGCCTGGTCAGACAGATGGACAGGATTGGCTACTGAAGCAGCCCAAACAGTGGAGAATCACTGAGTGGGGGACAGGGCATTCCCTGTGACAAAAGCCAAGCCCTGGACCATCCAGCCCTCCTTGCTTCAACCTTGCCTTCTTTAAGAGGGGTTACCATGGATTGTCCAAACGCAACGTTTCTTCTAGAATTGCATGGGTTCGCTTGCCATCTGACTCTGGGCACAAATCCTGACCTTTCTGTGTCTCAGTGTCCTCTCCTGCATGATGGGAGCAACACACCTACTTACACCATGATGTTGTCATGTTGAGCATCCATCAGGAAGAAACAGACTAGGTATAGCAAAACCACAAGAGGGGATCTGTGCCCTATCACTGGCCTCAGTGGGAGCCTAGACTTGAGGGCCAGACATAGACAGAACCTCATAATGTAGCATCAGAAACAGGTGTCTTGAGTGCTTCCTGCCCCCTCCCTCAAAGCCTCCATCCTTCCCCATGGAGGAGGGCAGGGGACCCTTCGCACATCCAGCAGCAGGCCCAAGCATGTAGAAAGGAGTGGAGAAGGCATCTCCCTGGGCACATGAGGGCCACTGAGCACCAAGAACTCAATGAAGCAGCGTGCAGGGTTCTTGGCATAGCACCCAGACCACCCATTCAGTGCATCTCCATGGTCCACAGGAGTCAGCGGTCAGCAGGAGCGTCGTAGGGAAAGGAGAGGGAGGACCAAGAAAGGGCATAGGATCTGCTTTACAAAGTGCCTAGAATTTCCCTTGTGTTGCCCAAGTGCCACAGTTTATCATGGGTTCAAGAATGAATAAAACAGACCAAGGGGTTATGAGTTAAACTCTGAAAGTAAACCTTAAATTCCAGCACAGTAGACTGCACTCATTTGCACTCTCCTGGCTCTAAAGTTTCTGCCTCTGTGGTAAGACTCACACCTGGTCATGAGGACCCACCGTCAGGTCCTCTGGGACCTCAGGTAAACTGAGGCATCAGAGAAAAGTGTGGGGCTCCTGCAGTCTACTTGGGCAACACAAGGGAAATTCTAGGCACTCTGTAAAGCAGGTTCAAATGCCCACCGTAGCTACTGCCCTCTCCTGTTCTGTCCCAGGCATTGTCCTGAGCTCATACTGATCTTACACACAGCTTAACCCCACTCCTATTTTCCTAAGAGGAAGCAAAGTGTCAAAATGGGAGTGTAAGGGCTGGTGGTATAGCTCAGTGGACTAAGCGCTTGCTTAGGGAAGTGCTGGGTCCAGGGTTCGGTTCCTGGCCCTACCTGCCATGCCAGCCCCACTCTCAAGCTTACTGAGCCGGCGATGGAGTCTGGGTGCGGTTGCATGCACCTGTAATCCCAGCACTTGGGAGGCAGGAAAGAGGTGGATCACTACAAGTCAGTAGTGAGACCATGTACAAAAAAAAGAAAGGAAGAAAGAAGGAAGGAAGGAAGGAAGGGAGGGAGGGAGGGAGGGAGGGAGGGAGGGAGGGAAAGAAAGAGAAGGAAAGAAAGAAAGAAAGAAAGAAAGAAAGAAAGAAAGAAAGAAAGAAAGAAAGAAAGAAAGAAAGAAAGAAAGGGACAAAAAAAAAAAGGGAGCGTATCTACCTGCCTGAGCTCCTGCAGTACACCACCACGCTTTATCCTTCGAAAGTCCACCACTCATCTGACGACACAAATAGCAAATGGGAATAATAAGATCAGTTAAGTCACAGGTAAACGCAGTGGGCTGGCCTCCTCGGCTGTCCAGCAGCACAAAACCCTCTTAGGAAGCCAAGAGCTGCAAAGCAGAGTCTGTGAAGCCCACCCCCCAAGCTCCCAGTGCCCCTTTGGTGCCCCCCAGATGTTTCCGTCTCTCTCCAGGGCCTCCCTGTCCTTCCTGTATGCTGAAGTATCGGTCCTCAACTAGTCCGTCTCTGTTGGCAGGGAATTTGAGAGCCCATTGGCTAATAACAGAAACCACTGTCGTGGAACATTCAACGGATTACGAAACCCTCTCCTGCTTGTCGTTTTATTCCACCCCAAGTACAAGTTTGTGCCTAGCCAGGTTCTCACCAAAATGAGCAGTGCTGCCAGGTCTGGAACTAATTTTTTTTTTTTTTTCTTTTTTGGCCCCAAGGTCACTATCCTCAAAACAACAGCTGCTCAGTGGCCACAAGCTGGAAAGCAGCAGATCTGATTTTTGAAGTTATTATTGCTTGTACTCGTGGCCATCATCTTCTACTGAACACGGTCTGAAATTATCTGCACTGTACTCTGTGTACCTTCTCTCCAAAGATGCGCATCAGCACCCGCAACACTCAGAGCAAGCCAGACCATGTGCGTCTGCACCCCACCCCCCACCCCCACCCCCACCGCACCCCCACCACCCCCACCCCATGTCTAACCTGACACCAGACATGCAAAGTGCGCCCAGTTCATATCTGCTGAATGAAACTCTGAATCCTTCAGTCTCCTTCCTGGAGGTCATTTACTCAAACTAGGTTTCAAGGCTCCCAAAGCTAAAAATAATGAAGTTTTGACTCAGCAGCTGGCAAATGTCCAGGTTACTTTTAGTTTCTGATTTTTCAGAAGGGAAAGTGGGCCAGACACCCACAGAGACGAGGCCCCGAGGTTCCTGTTCACACGGTGACTGTCAAAGCCCCGTAGGTAACGAATGGTCACGAAGGCTGGTTCTACTTTCTATTTTCCCAGGAGTCCCGACCTTCACAGTCTACGATTTCTAGGAGTTTACAGTTCCCTCTCACAAGACTGTGAGCTTTATAGGAGCAACAACTCCCCATTACTCACCTGTGTTTTCCTAGGAATTAACAGTGGACCCGGATTAAGCAAGTCCCTAAGGATCATGTGATGAACATTTGTGATTGATTAGCAAGGTCGGCTTGAACAACAGAGGACAGAATCATAGCATTTTAGAGTTAGAATGTATTTCAACAACCATCTGCTATTGCTGACAGTTCATGGACTGGAGGGATGGTCCCCAACACAACAGCATTGCGAAGCAGAGGAAATGCTGCAAAGTGGGAAGGCGAGTAGGTCACCGGGGGCGCCATGCTAGCGAGGGACTGTTGCCCATCTCCCGGGAGTGGGTAAGGCCTAGCCAGGCTGGACTGGCTGAAGTGAAGAAAGCCAGGTCTCTTCCCCTGCTCGCGCTCTTGCTTCTATTCTCACGTGCTGGTCCTTCGCACATCTGTATACCTACCATTCTGTGATGCAGCCAGGAGCTCCTCACTCATGCTAGGCCCATACCATTTAGACCAGCCGTTCTCAACCTGTGGGTCGAGATCCCAGCAGGGGTCGAACAACCAAAACACAGGGGTCGCCTAAAGCCATTCCGAATCATAACTGTAGCAAAATTACAGTTTTGAAGTAGCCACCAAAATTATTTTTTGGTTTGGGGTCACCACAACATGAGGAACTCTATTGCAGGGTCACAGCACTGAAAGGTTGAGAACCACTGATTTAGACCTTTAAGCCACTGGAATCATGAGTCAAGGAAACTTCTATTCTTCATAAACTACCCAGCATTGGGTTATTTTGTTATAGCCATATAAGAGCAGAAGACATTCTTTAAAGTGCTTTTTTTTTTTTTTTTTTTTGTCTTTTTGAGACAGGGTCTCGCTGTGCAGCTCAGGCTGGCCTTGAGCTTATTTTTGTAGCCCAGTCTGGTCTCAAACTCGCACTGATCCTCCTGCCTCAGCCTCCCAAGTGCTGGAATTACAGGCGTGCGCCACCACACCCAGCTCTTTAAAGTGTTTAGTCCAATACGTTAGCCACCCACTATGGAAATGTATTAAAAGCTTGATTGAAATGATACTGTTCAGTTATACCTGCCATTTTTCCAGGTCCCAATAGCCAGTGACCAGTAGCTGCCCTTTTGGAAGGTACACAGCATGTCCAGCAGTGCAGAAGGTCCCTTTAGACAGCACTGAAAAAGGTCTCATTTTATAGTGAAAGAATTAGCCACAATAGAAACAGCAGTTTCCCAAGTCATTCAGGGAGGAAGATGCAGAAAAATGAACAAGAATCCATGGACCCTAGTTACCTCTCAGTATGTTTTATCTGTTCCACTGGACTCACAGCCTGTGAGGCTCTCACATATGACAGTGACAAAATGCCCTCTTCTTTCAAATCAGCATGGCCTTGTATAGCTGCTAAGCAATCCTAGATGTACATCACAGAGAATAAATGCTCAGCCCAGCAAGCAAATGTTAGGAAACCGTGGCTTCCCACAGAAAGCTGGAAGCCACGAGATCTGAAGCATGCCCGGATGTAAGTTGCCTTGTTTTTCTTTTTGTCTTGTTTTGGATTTTTCTTAAGCTTTTCAAAATTGTTTTCATTTCGATGTTGGAGGTCAATACCCAAGATGGACACTCTTTTTGAAGCACTCCTTTTGATTTTAATTTCTTAAAGTCCTCAATTGAACTCCCCTTTTGTTTATATTATACCCATCCCACAATTTTCCTTTCTTTCCAGGTAACTTGATCCTCGAAAATGTGCAGAATTCATTCATGCCCACTGCTTTTAATTAAACATCAACTCGTTCTTTCAACTGGGTCTTTTAGGATTATACATTGTCTTTTCTAAATGTGTTTGTCTTTTCCTGAAATCGCATCAAATCAAGCTCTTAAAAATATGTTTCTTAATCTTTAAATAGCTTGGAATGAATATTGGCAACATCTTAAAAAATTCTATGAAAGAGTAGGCTCTAACTGATTCTGTCCCATATAGAAGCAGGGCACATTCCACACTTCAGAGCTGAGCTCACAGAGCTCAGTTCGCTCACCTTCCAGAGGAGCTCTGCAAACACAAGGTATCAGATTGCACTTCTCCAGGAAGCCCACACAGGCTGTCCCAGCACAGTGAACTTGTACTTTCATTTTCATTAGAACACTGAGAAATGCATAGAAGCCAGCCTTTGCCCTGGACATCTGGACTTCTGGTGGATACCTTTGCCATGAGCAGACAACCCAGGACCCACCACCGGCTAGGACCCAACAGCCAGCCCAGCAGACAGGAGGCCTGGGAGCTGGTTCAGGGAGCTGAAGGTTGGAAGAATCAAGCTCCCAAGGTTCCCAAGTGATCCAGTTACACTGCAATCGTCCTCAGCATCTGCAGCGAAGACCCTCCAGTGGACAGAGTAGAGGAGGCAGAGAGTACTTAGGAAAATTCCACTGATGAGCCGTATTTTTTCTGGTATGTCTCCTAGGGTTTCTGAAGCGTTTATTATCCTCATAAGTAAAATTCTTAAAATTACTAAAAGAAGGTGCTTATTGAAACCTATAGCTCTCCATCCCTTGGCAGGCTTTGATTTGAAACATTCAAGACACATCCAACAGCCTCCTCTTCCCTGAAGACAGGGGCTTTAATGTTTACAAAAGAAAGGACAAAAGCAAAATAAAGAAAAGCGAAAGGCAAGCCTCCTTGGGCCAGCTAGCTCCTTCCTCTTAATGAAAAATGTTACCTAAAATTAAAGTAATGAAATTGAAATAGGGCAGCAACCTTTAAACATAAGTAACACTCTTTGTTCCAAATGAACAAAGAAACATATTTCCCATAACCTGAAGCCATGTGCACTCAATTTTCAAGCAAAAACTGGCACTGCAATCCAGACCCACCTCTTTATACTACAAATAAGGAAACTGAGGCCCAGAGTGGCTAAAGAATTTTAACATTTAGCAGGTGACTGAGCCAACACTTGGGCCAGATGTCCAGATGCCATATCTTTTAGAACAAAAGAGAAAAAAGGGAGAAAAAGATCATTCTATTAGAGTAAGGAGAGAACTGTATAAAGATGGGAAATTGACATGAGCCCCTTATTTTCCCCAGTTCCACTGTGGATATATTCTGTTAGGGTCAGTTCTACATAAAAATATCAACTAATTGGAGAAGCAGAACACAGCAGCATAGCAGAGACAGCATCAGCCTTCTATATTATATGACTGATGAAAATGAAATTCCCTGCCTGCCTCACAGGGTGTGAAAATATAGCCATACCCATTAAAAGACCCAGAAACAAGCAGTACCATGAAAACAGAAGTGAACGCAGTGCCAATGGCTCCTCTGGGAGCCTTACATGCCAGCAGCCTCTCCCTGGGCATCCCTGCTTGACCACAAAGGGGCAGGATCTGCAGGCAGTGTCCCTGTTCCTTTCACCCTTGTTCATCCATTAGGGATGAGTGTAGTGTGAGATCAGACTATAAAGAGCTCAGGTCCTCTCTACACTCTCCAGAGTTGAGAAGGACCACTGTGCTGGGCATAGAATCTTCCAGGTTGGTTTTGCCTACTATACTTGATGGCACTGGCACTTTATTGTTTCCATGTGCCCTGCTCTGAGTGCCCTGTGCTTCCCATACCCACATGTGAGGCTCATTCACAAAATTACCTTGGGGCTACTGGCTTCCCACTCACACCCAGCCAGGAACATCTGAGAATTCACCTCCCCCAGCAGCCCTTGACCAGTTGTGGGCATGTGTGAAGACGTATAAGCCAGCTGCTTGGGACTCTCCAGCATACCTCGCACTCCAACGTGACATTATCCATCAGTGGGAAGGCATCTGCGGGGGCTTTGGTCTAAGACTGCTTACTTTTCATCTACATCCTTTTCACTGATTTCAGAACACCTCCTTAGACATTTCTTATAGATGAATTCTCCTTTTTCTAGTAAACCAAACCTAGACTTCTGTCTCCTTTTACGCCTTTTGGAACAACAGGTATATAATAGGCCTACAGATGCTCTTTATTTTTCAAGGGCTGCTTCCCTTTCTGACTCTTGGAGCACAGGGTAGCTCCTTCCCAGAGGCTTAAGAATATATGCTGTCTCTTGTACATTCGTGAAGTATCTTCCATTCAGGCTTAATAGAAAGGCACTATAATCAATTTATTAAAATCTGATATAAAGAAGACAAGGTATGACAGGTTAAGCCATATGAAGTTTTGTCATCTTTTGCTTCCAGACAAGGACACAAGAAAGTTTGGTTGATTGGCTGATTGGTTGGTTGGTGGGGTGGGTGGGTGGGTGGGTGGGTGGGTGAATGTGTGAGTGGGTGGGTGGTTCATTGGTTGGTTGGTTGTTGGTATCTAGGCCTTAAGTCATCTTCTAGGTTATCCCAAAGGAAGCGAGGTAGCTTTAGACAGACACTTTATAAGCTTTCCCCAGGTTCATTATCCAATCAGCAAATAATACAACATATATTGACCTGAGGGTTTCCACTGCAATACCCTTGGCAGCAATGAGAAGCCAGCACAGAAGATCATATAGGGAGCTCATAGGCCCACTTCATGGGTGTGAAAGGTAGGCAGATTCACTGGGAAAGCAGGCCACAAAAGAACAATTTTAGGGCAAACAAACTCTGACAGCATCAGCTTAATCTGAAGTTGGACAAACCCAAAAGTTGCATATGACCTACAAGTATCAGAGGCTGATGACAGGCTTAGGGCAAGTTGAAACATAAAGCTATTAGGCAAGTAGTAAAGCTGATATCAAGAGACACTGAGGAGAGAATGCTTAAAGCAAACTGCTATCATGAGTTTGGAAACAGAGGCCAGGACGTGGACTTAAGAGATATGCAACATGTTACCCAGGAGCCCCTCTTACCTGAGGCACTTGTTCTCTCCTTCAGTTTTATTAAGGTCTTACAGATATACTACCAAGTACCAAGTCTTAAGTGAATGAAAGAATTTTTACAGGTTGATGTAACATTTCTATAACCTCAGAATACTCCCACATGCCTCTTCCTGGTCCATTTTTTTCTCCAAGGTAACTACAGTCTGATTTCTACAACCATGGGCTGGTTTTCACAAAAATAGAATGTTACAATACGGACTCCTTTGTGCCTGGTTTTTATTTTTTATTTGTTTGTTTGTTGTTTGTTTTCTGCATATAATTACATCTGTGGGATTTTTCCATGTTGTTTCATGTATAAGATTATTCTCTTTCACCCAGTAGTACTCCACTGTAAGAGAACACGTAATTTGCTTATCCCCTTGAGTAGTTTCCAAAATTTCACCATCATGACTGAACTCTTTTTTTTTTTTTTTTTTTTTTTTTTTTTTTTTTTTTTTTTTTTTTTTTTTTTTTTTTTTTTTTTTTTTTTTTTTTTTTTTTTTTTTTTTTTTTTTTT
>PVJA010000040.1:94253-127352 GCA_004027025.1 Myocastor coypus | reverse complement strand
TGTCTAGGGATTTTTCTAAAGTAATTAGACCAGTTTACACTTCCACCAGACATGCATGAGACCTATAGCCTTGTAAACTACTATATTATCATTTTTTCCATTTTAGCCATTCTAGGGGATGGATAGTAGAATGGCTCTGGTTTTAATTTGAACTCACCTAATACTGCTTCACTTCTAAGATTAGTATAGGTGCCCAAAAGTTTAACATCCTTCCTATGACATCCTGAAGCTGCCACTTAACTGTTTTGCATGGGCTATTCCTTATAAAAGCAGTCATCCCTGGAAGTAAGAAATAGATAAGGACTGCAACAAGCTGACCATTGCTGTGGAGCCTTGTGAAGACTACAATCTCCATGGGATTTTGACACGTCGTCAACCTCAGCAGTCACTACTCAGACCCTCCTTTCTTAAAGTAAGACTTCCAAGTGTTTTTCCATATCATTCTCTGGAGAAGCATTTGTATTGCTCAACAGAGATGAGCGATACCAAGGCCAAAGATACCAAGCAAGTTTGAAGAGAGATTGTGAAGATGGAATGAAACAAAAAATAATGCCCAGAGCAGGCAGTATGCAGATCACTGAAAATCAGATACAAAGATCAGAATGCAAATATTCAAGCAGTAGTACCGTCTAGCTGCCTTATAGGGCAGGCTCCATTCTAGAGAAGGCTGGAACACTGAAGAGCCAACAGGCAGTAGAGTTCAGCAAGAAGAGTACGGTTTTCTTTTTCCCTTAAATCTGAGAGCATGAGTGCACTGCATCCCTACAGATCTGTAAAACACCAACGTTGGCTGACTCCCTCCTGGTTATCCATTTGTGTTCAAACAAATAAAGTGTGGTTTCTTCTCTTGGTATTTAGCTTAAAAACTGTATGGTGGAAGAATAGTTCTGTCCAGAGCATAAGCTGCAGACACAGGAAGAGCACCATTGATGTCTGGGATTCTGGCTATGATTGTAGAACTAGTGACTGACTCTGCAGCAGTGGCCTGATTTGTGACCTCAAGAGCAAGCCATTTATCTTGAGCAAGTAACTTCCTCTCTTTGAACTACCTTTTTCTCATCTTCAGCATAAACAGATTGGACTAGGATCCTATCTAAGTTTAAGAAGCAGTTGCCCTTGTTGGAGAGAAGGCGCGGTGGTCTAGGCACCAACCTGGCAAGAAGAAGGACCTGGGTTCAATGCCCAGTGCCATATGTCATGCCAACCCTGTGCCTAGCGTGATGGTGCACACCCGTGAGCCCAGCGCCGGGGAAGCTGAGACAGGAGGATCGCTATGAGTCTGAGCTGCATAATGAGACACTGTACCAAATAAATAAAAGAGGTTTTTTTTAAAAAAAAAAAAAAGAAAAAAAGAAAAAAAAAAAGATGCAGTTATCTGAGCCTGTGATACAAGTGAAGGACCCCTCGATCAAAATGAGTGTGCATCACTTTGCACGATACAAATGAGTCCATTCCCTTGCCACGCAATTAGACCTGGGCCAGTTCCTGCCACACATTCGAAATGATAGAAAGCCCGACCCAGATTCTGTGCTGTATAATTGAGCATTAAGACACAACAAGGGCTCCGCTGCGGCACAATAATGCACGTCTGGCTGATTTATCAAGCATCTAACTTAGAAGTGCATTGTTCGGCAGTGCCTTCCAGTTTAGGCAGCACTCCATGAAAAACACTCACAGGGCAGGCGGTTGTGTTCAGATCCTGTTACATCCCACAACTTCCATCTTCCCCATCCCTTTCCTGCAGCCTTCCCACCCTGCTCAGAAGCTTGGCTGCCCTCCCTTAAGCGGGTCCCCCAGCACAGCCAGGTCTCCCTAGTCTGTGGCGCCTCCTGTTGGCACTGAGGCTTTGTCAGCGGCTCCAGCTCAGCGGCATCCACTTCCATGCTGAGCACAGTTGCTGTTAACTCAGGAAACCTTAGCCATGATGCTAGGCAGAAGACAAGCACAGAGAGAAACAGATAGAGAGGGGCCCCCCAAATCCTGCCCTTTGCCCAGGCTAATTTTCTTTATAGCACTTGTCTCTACCATGGTTATATTTATCTTATTCTTGCTGCCTATTTTCCTCGTTGGACTTCGAGTTCAGTGATAGCACGGTCTTGACCTTTTTCTTTGTTCTTTTATTTTTCCTGTTTTCTTTTTTGGTACTGAGAATTGAACTCAGGGCCTTGTGCCAGGCGCTGTGCCTCTGAGTTACGTCCATAGCCCAATAACAAGGCCTTTCATCTGTTCTGTTCTCTGTGGAATTTCTACTCCAAGAGACTTGGGTGGCATTAAGGGCATATTCGATAGTGCTTTCTGAAGGACTCCTCTATCTATTCAATGGGCAGATATATCAGGTGGTGACAAGGACCACAGAGAAAAATAAAGCAGAATAAAGGGAACACGGTGGGAAGAAAAGTTGTGACCCAGACACGTAGGAGATGGATATTCTAGATCGAACAGCTAATGCTAAGGCCAAAGCAAAGAATCAGCAGGACTGGAGAGGAGGATGAGAGGAGAACTCGAAAGGGCCAAGAGGTGCCACAGGCCAAATCCCTAGGGCAGAAGCCAGCAGATTGCTGGTCGTGGTCAAAGCCTCCCTAGCACCTGCTTTGGGAAAGGTCATCCTGTGGTGATGCCACCCTGTGTGCCCCCTCACAACTTCTGTATAGGCGCTCTCATGCTCCTGCGGGTGTCCACACATAATCTCACGGCCCAGAAAGCATAAAACAGCCACTATGGCCCATCCCAAAGAAAGTGTGCCATCCCTACCTGGACTGACAGAAGACTTCAGCTTTTCTTTTAAGAGCAGTGAAAAGCCATGAGGAGATTTTGAGCAGAGGAGTGACATGATCCAAGTCATAGTTTAGAAAGATTAAAATGGCTGCTGAGGAAAGAATAAATTGTACAGGTAGAAGAGGAGAACTCTACTAGGAGGTGAGAAATGACAGTGAATTGGACCGGAAATGGAATCAGATTGGAAAATACACAAGGTCTAGAGGTTGCCATGTCCTGGAGTGAGTGGGGTGTGTTTTGCCCTAACCAGTTTGAGCTTTACCTGGAGGAACTATGGACGCAGCAGGAAAAATTCAGGCCGATTTTTCCAAGGCAGGTAAGAAAAGTCAGCAACTGGTTCAACAACCAAAGCTCGAATTTGCAATGGGCTAACACCCTCTGTTAGTGATCTGCTTTTGACTGCACGCACTGGGCTTGGGCTAAAGTCCAGACAAGACATTGATTCATTTCTTAGTGCTCTGGTGCCTGGTGGCTTCCCTCACTCCAGCAGACACTCAGACAGCTCCAGGGACTCAGGCACATGTCAAAAGGGCCCAGCCAGAGCAGTCAGTGCTCAGAGTAGCAGCTGTAAATTAAAAACTCAGGAAGTACAGCCCATAGGAGACACTGAAAAAGCGTGTGGGTCACACATTCTTATAATCAACTCACAAACTCCCAAGACTGGGGATGGAATTCCACTTCCAGTCGTCTCCCTCGGCATACCAAGCACTCATACAAGCTGTCCTGTAAATGAGACATGTTTTCTCTGTCACCTTTCTTGATTATTTTTTAAGCCAGATCTTTGTTATTCATGAGCACTTGAGAAGAGCTCAGCAAGGTCACCAGGACAAGAGATTCCAGAGAGAAAGAAAACAAAAGAGACATTTGTGCATCTAGCAACCCCAGGCTCGAGTCTTCTACCATAATTTATTAGTTGTGTAACCATTACTTAACTTCTCTATGTCTCTATTTTTTTTTTTTTTTTTTTTGTACCAGGAATCAAACTCAGGACCTCACACTTGCCAGGCATAGGCTGTGCCGCTGAGCTATTTCCCAGGTCCTTAGGTCTCCATTCTAATCATCCAATAAATAAAGTGCTTGCAAAGGTGGAGTCACTATGAGGGTTGCACGTGACGGATAAGAAGACCCTGGCCCGTGTTGGCAGTTACTGTGGACAAGCCAGAATTACCTGTTAGAGTGAGTAAGCCTTATTTTCGCAGTTTCACAGATTCATATCTGTCTGAAGACAACACCACCGCTGCCATGAGAGAATGGGGTCAACTCACTTCCTGCAAATAGCAGCTCCGAAGCCATCAATGGAATGCTGGTAGGGAACGGATCCTCCACATAGCCCAGAGACCCCACGTTGTTTGCAAAGGGAGCCTCTGAAGTGAGCACCTTCAACAGAGGGTAGCAGAGAAGCTAACAAAGTGAGCAAGAATTTTCAGCTCTGCAGCAGGCCACAGCCAAAAAGGAGGAAAGGACAAGGAGCGAGAACTGGTGGGGGTGGAAAGGCACCCACTCGGTACAGAGCACCATCTAACAGTGCATCAGGCTTTTCAAGACCCGAGCCACAACACCCCTTCTCCTCTCACTCTCCAAATAAGCTTTTGGCACTGCTGTTGACTTGTTTCATTCAATGTTTCATTGAAGACAAGAAGGACCTAGAATACTTCTAGTTGGCAGCCATATCTAAAGAAACTACTTGACAAGAAATGGGAGGAGACTGCATCTGGCTCACAGAGGACACGAAGCCATGCATGACACAGGAGCAACAGCTGAGCTCAGGACCCTTACTCTGGCTCTCTCTACCAGTGCCTGGACACCCTCTGCATCACAGGTAAGCCTGGAATTACGCCTGGGTGGGCTGAGCCCGCTGTTCCTTACTAGAGTATTTGTAGAGCTTCCAACCACCAGGTGCTTATGGAACACAACCAGAAGTATAAGACCATTTTATTTTAAAATAAGAGCCGGGCGTGGTGGTTCACGCCTGTAATCCCAGCACTTGGGAGGCTGAGGCAGGAGGATTGGTGCGAGTTTGAGACCAGCCTGGGCTACAGAAGTGAGCTCAAGGTCAGCCTCAACTGCATAGCGAGACCCTGTCTCAAAAAGACAAAAATAAATAAATAAATAAATAAATAAATAAATAAAATAAAATAAGGGGATGGATAAATGGACAGATGGATAGGCACTGAAATTTCAAATATTTGTGGTTGATTCCTATAAAGTTTGAATAATGCCCTTATCATGAAAACAATACATTGACATCCAAGCTCTAGACTACAAGAGCAGAGGAACAGAATAACTTAGTCTGAATCAGTCCTGGTCTTTTCTCCATAAAATGGCAGATGGTAAAGCTCCTGTTTACTTCACAATTAAGAGGGTCGAATGAGAATGGACATGGACATGCCTTGAATGGAGTAGGAGGTACAAAAGGAAGTGAGCATCATAACCTGTTCAGCTTGAGCCAACTTGAGGTCGAAAGGTAGACCACCAGACCCTGGGGTCCAAGAGGTAGAGTTGTGATTTTCCACATTAGCAAGGCCTTGAACTTTCAAGGCACAATGAACAGTGCGCACACTCTGCTGGCATCATTCCTCCCTGGCACCTATCTGCCCTTGCCATGAATAAAAGTGCCATGCAACCCCCACGGCCACAGGAAGAAGTCAGAGTACTTACTAAGTACATAGCTTCGTGCTGCTGGCCTCTGGCCATTACCTCATTGTCTCCAAAACGTCAGTTTCAGCTGCGAGTGGTTGCCGGAGTGTTGTTCAGTGAGAACTTACTCCCCACCTCCCTCCACAGCACGGGCATAGCATCTCCCACTCTCCAGGTGTGAGTGGGACTTGGTCATGTAACTTGCTTTGGCCAGAGTGACAGTGCATAACTCCCAAGCCAAAGCAGCATCATGGATGCTCACTTAGGTGAGCTGAAGAAATGCTCCCCAGGTGACCAACAGCATCGTGAATGAGAAACACGCACGTATTGCTGAGTGTCACAGAGCTTTTGTGGTCGCTTATTACACAGCAGTAGTACGCATTAATAATTAATTTCATAAGATGGAGAAACCAGTTTCAGAAAGTCTAAGTAATTTACCTAAGGTCAGCCAACAAACAAATGTCAGAACAAAGGCGCAATCCAGTTCTTGCAGACCCCTGAGGGTAGATTCTGACTGCGTTCTCTGCCCTACCTCCTACTTGTTGCCTAAGGAGATCATTTTGCTTCAAGCTGTGAAAAGACTAGCCAGAGCTGTAAGGAGTAAACAAGTCCCCAGGTTCACCAGAGCTGATACTAAGAGCAAAGCCAGAGCATTGACCTCCTTTCCTTATGAGGAAGTTTGTCACTCTTCCCCACCCATACCCCTTACCCTACCACCATGCCTGAGCCCTGCCACATCAGCTTCCTCTAAGTCTGGATCCAAGGACATGAAGAGGTTCCAGAGACCACGTCCCCCAAGCCTGGAGCAAGCACAGAGCTCCCACTGTGTCAGCCCCCGTCTGATGCAGTGTCTCCCAGCCCAACTGTTTCGTGATGTTCCCAGAGGATTCCCTATCTTCATAGTATGCTGATAAGTAATTACCTGAACATCCTGAAACAAAATTTTCCAAAGTGTATAGGGGAAAAAACGATCTGTCTCAGAAATCATATCTGATTTCTATGTTTGCCCTTAGTCAGAATGCCTTCTTCTGTACAAACTGACATTTCCAAATCCTAAACCTGGAGCCTATCTTTCTCCAGCTCACTTAGATTACACTCTTCCTTCCCATAATTCCTCCCAGCTCCAGATGTCTCTTTAGCCGAAGACATCAGCAGAACCTTAGACTCTTCGAAATCACATTGTATCAGCTAGGTATAGTGGCACACACCTGTAACCCCAGCTTTTGGGAGGCTGAGGCAGGGGAATCATTGCCAGTTTGAAACCAGCCTGAACTTCATAGTGAAGCTCTGTTTCAAAAGGAGAAGGAAAAAGTAAAGAGAAAGAAGGAAGGAAGGAAGGAAGGAAGGAAGGAAGGAAGGAAGGAAAGAAAGAAAGAAAGAAAGAAAGAAAGAAAGAAAGAAAGAAAGAAAGAAAGAAAGACATCATGTCACCCAGAAATCAAGTTTGCTTGTATGTAACAGAAGGTTTGCTCAACATCAGTGTGGCTAGGAGAAGGATTATTTCTCTTTATTAAAAAAATCCAGAGGCAAAGCTTCCTGACACTGATTTGGGGGCTCCGTTCATCCAAGCAAGGTCTCAGCAATTATCATGGCCTTTCCTACATGGTCACAAGATGCCTGCTCCAGCTACACAATTTCTAGGCCTTCCAGGCAGGAGAAAAGAGAATGGGTGAGACAGGGTAAACACGCCTGTAATAAGAAAGCAAACGTTCCCAGAAGTCCACAGAAGACTTACACTTACATGTCACTGACCGGAACTTTGCCACAGGGCCACCTAGCTACAGGGAAGACAGGAAACACAGCTTGGCTGCTGACCATATTGGTGGTCCCAACAAATTAGCTCTTCAGGGAGAAGGGTTGAGAAGTCACTCTGAGGTAGCTGAAAGTCCCTGACAAACTCATCAAACATTTAGGGTTTGCATGAAGTATGGCGATGTCATTCAGATCCAGTTTGGGGGATAGTGTCAAATTCATCCCCTCTCCCTTGTTTCAGGGCCTGTTTTTCTTCTTCACTATAAAGCATCACTTCCCAGATGCAAAAGTAATGCAGGATAATACAAGACGATTAATGCGAAGCAGCACCTGGATTCCTGCATCCAAACTCTCCCACTGATTTGAAGTTTAGAAGGACAGGAAGCCATGGGATTTTTCCATTTGAGATGACAGCAGTTTATTTTAATAGCAAATGACCCTCATATCTGGAACATACTACTAATAGAATCCATGAAATGACCGCAATAAATGTAAAAGTCTAAGGATCTGACTCTAGCATCTATCAGAAAAAGGCAACCAGACAAACTGGGGCCCCTATAGCAGTGAATTTTTCTGGTTTAACTGCAGGTATTTCCCAGAAGCAAAGCAAATTGCTTTGATGCAGCTGCCTTAAACCTCTATTAAGATTGTGATGCACCAGAATAGGGATTTCAACATGCAAATGACTGCAAATACACAACCAAGAGAAGGAGCTGTTACTGGCTACTGAAGGTGGAACTCACTGAGCCCAAGGTTGCCTACTGCTGGAAAGGAAGACCAGCACCAAGATCACAACACAATAGGAGAAAGAAGGAAGACAACGTCACCTTGGTGTCTGTGAGTCCATCCATCTTTATTCCTTGGAAATGATTTCATGGTAGAAGATAATGATGTTCATTACAATCCCAGTGAAATGCACTTAGAGTGAGTTCTTTGGTGAATGGTAGCTCTCCCAGAATGACCATGTTTCTACAATTTCAATAAACTCTGCAAAAGACCCTGCTGGACAGACTCACTCAGCCACACTAGGTAAAGCAAGTCAAAGGTCCTAAAGGGCCCAATTGTGTCCTCTGTTGACAGAATGACACCCAGACCAGCTTCCCTTCGGCTCATCCCAGCTCCCCAGACACCTATTTAGTGGCTTAATTCTAGGAGAAAGACAGGATTGATTTTGTGTTTGAATCCCTGGCCTCCCTGTTTTGCCTGTCAATTTCTGTACTGCCCATATCATTCACAGTACAATATAGACAGAATATGACTGTGTGAAAAAGAAAACAAGCAAGATGCCTTGGTTTTCCATGGCTGCTATAACAGAATTCCACAAACTACATGGCTTAAAACAACAGCATATATTCTCTCTCAGTGCCAAAAGAGAACAGTTTAAATCAAAGCAGAGCTAAATTCTCTTTAAGGTTCTAGAAAACAATCTTTGTTGCCTCCTCCTAGATTCTGGTGGCTGACAGCAAGCCTTGGCATTCTCTGATGGGTGGTAGGAATAATCCACTCTCTCTCTGCGTCTTTGTGCACCCATCTCCCCTCTGCATGTGTCTCTGTGTCCAAATCTTTCCCCTGTAAGAACAGATAAAATTTAGGCTCACCCTGATCAGCACACCTTCATCTCAAATTGATGACATCTACAAAGTCCTTATTTTTAAATTGAGTCACATTCATAGGTGTTATAAGCTACCAACTACCATGTTTTGAGGGAGGTACAATTCAACCTTCAGTTCACAATATAACACAAGATATTCCAAAGAAATTGAAATAAATTTGTTAAATTCTGTGGGTCAACTTGACTTGTTCCTTTCATGAGAAGATAAAGATGACATAAGTTGGCATAACTCCCTAAAATTCTGCTCAACATTTTAATGTGATTACACACACCAATGCAGAAGCCAGCAAAATGCTTTGGAAATAGACTCAGATTACATGAAAGACATAGAGCCTAAGATCACTTCTGTCACTAGCCAAGTAATCTCACCTCTCTGGATCTTTGGTGGTTGTCTTGATTTCTTTCTCATCCCTGAGACACAATATCCAGTACTCATAAGTCAAAGAAGGAAAAATTTGCTTCATCTCATGGGTTGTAGAAGTTTCAGCCCACAGTTCACTGGCCCCAAGGCAGGGCAGCATGGCAGAAGGGTATGGCAAAAAGAAATGGCAGCATGGCATCAGGAAGCAGAGATCAATCAAGGGAAGAGCCAGGGAGGAGGAGGGTCCAAGCCATGCCCCCGCTGACACACCTTCTCTGACCGGGTATTGCTCCCAGCATCATGTTTAGCCCTAAACTCATTAATGGGTCAACCCATTGATGGGCATCACAGATCTGTGATCCAGCCACTTCCTAAAGCCCACCTATGAGTGTGGGAAGCTTCACAGATGGGGGAGACATCTAGACATAAATCATAACAGTTCTTAACCCTAATAAGTAAGGGCTTGGGAAGGATCAATGTATCTTGAAGCAGGATCAGTGTTTCTCTAGCCCTGATTGTGGACCAAATAAATGGTTATACCCAAAACCAGCACTAAGAAGCAGCACTGAAAGAACTATGCTACGAATTACCTGGAATACATCTCACTTTGGGGTCTACATTATTTTTTGCTAAATAATAAACCATCCTGAAGTTTTTGTAAAAATTAACTAGTTGGGACAAATTCTAATCAGATTATGCAGCTGGCTAAAAGGCACATGCATGTCCTCCATTCCATAAGACACGGTGAATCTGGCATACTGATACAGGAAGCAAAATGTAACAGGATAAGCACATCTATCAGGCCACACTTCATCACTTATACATTAGAAAGCCATGATTTTAGCCCCTAGGGATTGCTGTTACTAAAACAGTTTATGGAAGTTTATTTGACAATAGGCTTTGCTGTCCATTGCAAATCATCCAATACGATCAAGTTTACTCCTTTGCATGGCTTTTTTTTTTTTTTTACTTTATTTGATCTTGATCACTCACTGTAAACTTATTCTTAATAATACTTGACAAATGAAATATACAAAAGATCTCAAATTCTGAATGCAAGCCCATGAAAGGAGCAATAGGAAGTTTGAACCGTGAGGCTGACAAGAACCAGGAAATAGCATATATACTCCAAACAAGTAATTTGAAGGAAGGACATCCATTTGGTTGCTTTCTACTTGTTCATCTGAAACAAGTCTAGCTCACTGCTATGTCCTTGGAAATATATGTTTCATGGCAGAGCTACAAATACCTCCATGCATATGTCTGCATATGCTGCCATATATTCTACTTTTTTTTTTTTTTTTTTTTTTTTTTTTTTTTTTTTTTTTTTTTTTTTTTTTTTTTTTTTTTTTTTTTTTTTTTTTTTTTTTTTTTTTTTTTTTTTTTTTTTTTTTTTTTTTTTTTTGCTTCTTAGTTGTTCCAATACCAGAGAAACCTACTTGAGAGATAAAACACTTGATCCCAGTGAGGAAGAACAAAGAACGAACTTACTCCTGTGCTAGAATTCTAATTTTTAGAACACAAAGCACTATCTGTCTTGTGATGCAGGTAGATTCATCCTAGAAGCATGCATTCCACACACACAGCACGAGAGCATCTAAATACTATAGCCTGTCTATGCATTCTGTTCCTAAACCCTACATGACGCTCAGCCCATTTCTTTTTTGTCAGTGCTCAGATTCACCAGTAATCACCAGCTTTGCCTTGCTGTGCATAGTCAGTACTGTTTCCTAGGAACGGACTTGAGGGAGTACTGTATCTGTATTTGTGATAAGGAAAAGGATCACCTACTTACCAAAAAACAACATAGTCCCTAATCCTCTAATTTGTCTGTCTGTAGAATACCACATTTTCTTAAAGCAAGCCATATCCTCATGGGGTATCCCTGCTGCTCCCTTTGAGTGGTAAATTATAAAAAGCTGGCCTTGCAGACGTGTCTGAGTCATTCAAGCACTCATTGACCAAATGGATCCCACTCCAATTTCAAAACTATACCTGTTTGCTTTTTCATAAACTTCCTCATAACTATTTTTATATGTCTCGATTTCTAGGTAAAACCAGATGCTGCCGCCCGTGTGGATCATGATCTTCTTTATTGTATTCAAAGCAGGCTCTTGGTTAAAAACCTGCTGAATTTATATTCTTTATCGGTCCCTTTTTTGTATGTATTCTTGCCCAAGATTTTCTTCCCACAGGCTCCTCTTCCCGCCACCAAGAATATGTTGTTCCCTTACTGATAAGAATTTGAAAATTCCATCGCTGTTGCTCAGAGCAATGTGGCAAACACACTGGGTTTAGCAGAATGAAAAATGTCTCCCTTTCCCTTCACTAGATTACATTTCTGAAACGTACAAGCCATAGTCAGCAACAGTGTTATCAGGTCAAAATGACATAAAATATCATTTCCCTGCCATATGAGAAAAACAAGAACACTAATAAAAAGAAAGAGAATTTGTAGCGCCTGCCAATGTTTCTTAATAGTCCTCAAGGAATCCATACAACAGAACTAAGAATGCAGAAGGTACAAGATAAATTTTGTTGAAAGTAAGAATATCCCCTACTTGATATGATCTAATGCCAAGTCTTATATTGGTATAACACTTTCTATCTTATAAAATATGCACCCATGCACACTTTCATTAACTCTTCACTGCAAGCCTCTGGGGAAAAAAGTTAGGAAAAATAGTTGGATCAAAAAAAAAAAAAAAAACTACCAACTTCTGCTGTTGGTAGGAGTGTACACTGGTACAACTATCACAGAAATCAATGTGGTGATTCCTTTTTTTAAAAAAACTAGGATTAGAGAGTTCATTTGACCAAGTGATTCTTCTTCCTGATGTCTTCCAGAAAGAATTCAAATTATTATACCACAGTAATATATACACCCCATGTGTATAGCAACACAGTTTATAATAGCTAAGTCTTGGGAACAGCCCAAATGTCCATCAACCAGTGAAAGCATTAAAAGATGGGGGAGGGGTTATGCATTGAAATATTGCTCTGCCATGAAGGATAAGCTTGAACATTTCTAGCCAAGTGGATGTACCTTAGGACCATGCTCAAAGGTGAAATGAATGAGGCACACGTAAGGAAGTATCTCACTGTCTCTCTGGTGTGAGAAACTGCAAGTGTAAATAAAGACCAAAATGTATAATAGATTTTTTGTGTGTGTGGAACCAGGGATTGAACTCAGGCCCTTCCACATGCCAGCGAAGTGCTTATCCTACTGAGCTATCTCCCCAGTATATAATAGATTATTAGAAAATGGAAAGTAAATTTTTCAAAGGAGAAGGGGAAGAAGTAAGGAGCAAGGAAGCAAAGAAGAGACCAGAAAAAGGAGAAGGAAAAATTGAAAATAAAACCCTTGCAGATAAGGAGGGGAGGATGGGCTGAATGGAGGGGAGGGGAAGAGAACAAAGAAGAAGCAAAACGTAACATGTGCAAGTACAAGCTCCCTAGGAAGAAGGTTATCATTATGCATATCTAAAATGTACCAATAAAGTTAATTTTAAATACAAAAAAAAAAACTGATACAATAGCTTATTTTGATTCATGGGATATTACTGAACTTTGGCTTTTGGTCTTTCACATTTTTTGACCCATACTTGGATGCCAGAAGGTGGCAGGTATTTCTACTGCTATCTACATCCAGAGACAAGATCAAAATGATCAGTATATAGCTCACTGACCTCACCACAATAGGCACATAGCCACTCAGATGGGTAACACCAAAGAAGACAGAAAGACAAATTCAGGGTGCCCTTTTCTGTAGGTAAAATGCACCTGACCCCTTCCTTGGTGCTTTACCCAACACAATTGCAAGATTTCCATGCCTACAGCTTTGCTTCCATGTTTGATCTGATATCTCCTTTCAACAACCTGTTATTTCTTAAGATGTTTTGGCTCTTGGGCAGGCCAGATACGTTGGCAGACTAAAGTGCCTGCTTAGACAGGCACAGGGACCAGGGTTCTTGCAGTGCCGGCCCCACCCTCTGGGTGCACAGAGACAGTGGCTGAAACTGGGTGTATACCTGCAGTCCCTTTGCTTGGGAGGCTGAAAACAGGAGGATCACTACAAGTCTGATCTGTGTAGTGAGACCCTGTAGACGCTATTCTAAATATTTTTTAAGAGGTGCTCTGGTTCCATGTTTAGTTCTTCCTCAGCACAATATGTGCAGTTCTCCCACATATCCTTAGCTGCAGCATAACCACTGGAACTTCAAGCCTAGGTTTGTCATGGGTGACAGTCTCCTGACAAAAGTTTTGCAGATCGTGCTTGATTTCATTTGCTTTTTCACCCTAGTTTTCTTTGACCTCACTGTCTTATTCTCTAAAAGTCACATTAGGGATATTCTGGTTGTTTAAAAAAGAGAATCAGGGATCCATATTGAAAGCTATGTGGATGCAATGATGTGGCCCTTAACATTGGATTTAAAATAACCTGGTGGTGAGCCCAGTCTGAGGATGGATGAAAGAAGGTCAGACAGAGTGGCCATCTGTGGATACAGGGAGTTGCTATGTGAGGGCAGGCAAGCAGCTGCAGACAACAGGGACACAAACCAGCATCTCTGCATTCCTGTAAAGCCTGGTTTAAGGACACAAAATTTTAAATTTCATATAATTGCACATGCCACAATATGTTATCTTTTTTTCCATGCAGGCTGGAGTGAAGCCCAGGCTTGCTGAGTCTTGCTCCGGTGAACTGACCCACCGATACCATGTCCTATGCTCCTTCTCCTCAGCTTCCCCTCTAAGTGCCCCAATCTTGTTCCCTGTAATAACATTCTGTTGTTTCTATAACAAATTATCCCAAACGTAATGGCCTAAAAGAGCGTAGCCTTTGGTTGTGGCGATAAGACAAACTGAGCCTCATGGAGTAGCTGCAGTTCTGAAGGCTCCAGAGGAAAAGCGCCTCACTGCTTCTTCCTATTCCAGTTTTTATTTCTGTCATCCTATGTCCTTCTCTGACTCTGATTACATTAGGCCTAGCAGCTAATCCAAGATAATCTATTCATCTCAAAATCCATAAGTCAATTACAGAGCCTTTTTGCCACATACAGTAATATATTCACGGACTCCTGGGGTCACCATGTCTTGGACCTCTGGAGGTGGGGCTCTGAGCTAGCCAACTTTGCTTGTACTAAGACTCTGCCAGACCCAGAGCGTACGAAATGTGCCGCCATTAGCGTGGGACTGCACAGAGCGTGTGCAACATGGAGCTGCGTGGTCAGCATGACTGCACTCAGAGAAGGTGTTTTTCCTTATCTCCCCTTATTGGCAGCTATAGAAGCCCCCTCTCCTCTAAATGCACAGAACACACATGCAGAGGAAGAGGAAAGCTGAGGTCAATATTTTCCCAGCTTGACCTCTCTAACCTCATCCTGTGAAACATGACCAGTAAATTAGATACTTCTCCAATAAGTGATGTAAATGAAAATGACTCCTCAATCTTAGAAAACCCTCCCAATACTGGCCCTGCTTTCCCTGGAGCTATTTTTAAAGTTCCACAAATTCTTCTCAAAGGCTCACGAGAAATATGCTTTTAGCTTCTTATCTGTGCGCACCACAGACAATTGCATTATACCTAAGAGAATTAATGTGATTTAATTATATTATATTTAGGGGTAGTTTAATACCAAACTTCTTTTGTATAAGAAATTATTCCTTAGTGGAGTTAAGCGCAGTTATTATGCTCATTCTTTATTCATTAAGCTCATTAAGATAGTGGGAATTGCTTATAAATAACTATACTATTGATTCAAAATATAGCAGATAAATGAGAATATTCTAAGAATTCAAGAACATAATGCATCTTAGTGATTTTCCTGGGAATTCATGTATTGGGCATCTGCATAGCACACTTTCACAAGAATAAACACACTACTTCAAAGTTCTCTTTCTTCTTCTGAAGGGAAGATGGACAACCAGCAGACAATTGTCTCTCCAAGGAATCTGCTAAAAGAGGCTTCAGCCAGGGGCATCACTCATGGTTATACAGTTTACGTAGCACAAGCATATTCCCCAAAGAAGAAACTAGGGCAACAATCTCTTCTACCATCTGCTACCAAGCCTGTTATCCTAGCATAGGGCTATCGAAAGGGAGGAACTTCTTCTCAATTCACAAAGGTCATCATCTTCCCATGAATTTTTGCAGCCCCACTTAAAAGGAATCCTTTCTCTACTTTGGAAAGGCACCCAGTGGGTCCGCAAAGGTCATGGCTGAAATCCACCTGGCTAGTTTATACAATAAATGAAAAATAGTTCAAGATTATAAATATATTTCTTGAGATCTAGGGGCAAGAGGTACAACAGACATCATGAGAGATGAAAACAAAAATTGAGAGTTGTCAGTAGAGGGAGGTGGCAATAACCAACAAACCAGCATGCACCAGCATGGACAGTCCTCACATCAGCTTTGCTAGATCAGAGCAAACAATGTCATTCTATAGACATGGCGCCTCAGAGTTTAAGGAACTTGCCAAAGGTCACTCCGCTGGCAAATGATGGAACATTCAAATGTAGCTACCCCTCTCTGTATCATCCTACCAACATCCACTCCATCAAAACAGTCTCTATAAGAATGAACATGGCTGCTGTTTGGGTTCCTTCATTTGTTCTGCTGTGATAAAATAGCTGAGAGTAATTTACAAAGAGCAGAAACTGATTCTTACCTGTGTGAAAGCTAAGAAGTCTAAGATCAAGATGATGGCAGATTTGCTGTCTGGTCAGAATCTGGTCTCTGCTTCAAAACTGGCACCGAATTGCTGCATCCTATCGTGAGACACCGAGAGCATGAGCGTTGTGCCCCCACACACAGGAAAAATGGAAGAAGCAAAGGGCCTAAGCCAACTCCCTCCAACCCTTTTTTTTAAAGATACTAATTCTATTATTGGAGTTGACCACTCACAATTTAAGCACTTTCCCAAGCCCTCACCTTTTAATATTCCAGCAGGAATTATGTTTCCACACATGAATTTTGGGTGACACATGCAAACACAACAGTGTCCCTGAAACTCCTTGCTATTGTTCCTATTACCTTCTTCCCAGTGTGAAGGAAGAGTTCACTGTGCCTTAAAGTTGAGCATGTAAGTGTAATTTGCTTTGGCTTATGAAATATAAGAGTCAACATGTCACATGCATCCAGAAACCTGCCCAAGCCCATGTGAAAGTTTCTCTTCTCTTCTTCTCCCTGTCCGTGTGACCAGAGACATTCTACAGGTTGGTAACTGTGTCACTCTTCATCTCTAAGAGAGGACAACATGGAGCAGAGGCCTCAATCAACCTGAAACAGACTTGCAATTTGAGTGAAAAATAAACTTCCACTGATTTAAGCCACTAAACATTGGGCTTGTTTCTTACCTCAGCATAACCTAGTCTACCCTTGCTGATACAGTTGTCTAGGACCTTTACTGTATTTCTACTGGCTGGCCAAGTATCACTCAGTGAAACATGAGATTCTTCCTTCATCCTATTTGCTCCAATACTTCCCATCTTTCACAAACTAGCTAAACTCCACCTGTCCAACAAGCTTTCCTTAACTCCTCCCATTGATGTCAATCCTTACCTTCTATAATCATGATCATACTATCAGTATCACATAAAGTTGAACTCAACTGCACTGCTTATAACATACATCTCATTGTGTGCTCGTTTAACTTATTTCTTTGTTTAGAACATGTCTTAACTCTCCAACTAAATGGTTGGTCTCTTGTGGGCAGAGATCATGTTACACTTGTCTGTAGACTCCAGCAGAGAATCCAACACATTGACCCAGAATAGCATAGAGATCCCCAAAATTGAAATGATACCGCACTGTCCCAAAAGAAGTGCATTCAAGAGGGAAAACAAGAGAAAGAGACCCATAGGGCTGCATGCACTGGCAGATTTAAACAGCAGAACACTCCTGCATTTGTAGGAGGGAAAGAGTTAAAATTTAGTAGACTATCTCTCGAGAAAGCTAACATCATCAGAGGCTATATTTCTCATTAATATAAAAGAGTTAATTATACATCTTGGAAATTCTATTCATGCCAAATCTTCTTTTAGGGTTAAGTCATGCATAATACATTTATATGCAACCATTAACCCTAACAATGTCTGGTTCTGCGGGACCGTTTTTTGCACCTGCTCTAAAGATCCACACGAGCTTTAGGAAGCGACTCTCAGAGTGGAACGTTTTGCTGAGACGACTTGCCCTGCAAAAGACTTTCTATAACCAAAGGCAGGGCATAAATATTTTATAGCACAGAGTCCATGAAAACACATCTTCATTTCTGTAATGTGCTATCTCAGGACATATCACCGGTGGAACAGGACTTACCTGAAAGATTCAACAGCTCCAATTTTCCATAGCTCATTAGGATGCCCTAGAGAACAGACACAACAAATAATTCCAGCTCCCTGCTGCTCACGGGCTAGTTAGCATGCACTGACCACACAAAAGCAAACCTTTCCAACTCGTGAAAAAGCCACCTGTGTTTGCAAAGCTCTTTAACAAAGAATCAGACTGTGTTTGCCAGCAGCAGCTTTTAAGACATCCTCTTCGTGCATGTGAAGAAAGGCCCAGGGAGACCAGAGAGATGGTGCAAATTCCCCCCCTACAGCAACACAGCAAGTGAGGGTTAAATTCACCCTTAGTCCTTCTCTGCCTCTGCCAAAACCACAAAGCAAAAACCCTTGAGTACAATATGAGTGAGCTCATCCACTGGTCAGACTTGCATTTTTAACTTTGAAGTAAAGCATCATGACACCACTGGGACTATGTGTAAATATCTATGAATAACTTCAACTTTCTCATTAATAAAATGGGTTTCCATAAATGCCAAACCTCCCTGGGATCCCTCTCTTGGCATTAAGATATGAACATCTCCTACTATTAATGGTTCAATGAGAAAAAGTGTTTCCTAATAAATATTCTCTAATGATGTATTAGAGGATACAGCTTAAATTCCATTTTTCACACCACTTTTCTCTTTACTGATCTCTCACTTTATTCCAAATTGGTTATATACACCCGGATCTCTTGAGCCAAGATGTAACCACACTATATAATTAAATTCTACAATAAATAGCAAAGCCTCGATACAAAACTGACCTTCTGATTCAGAAAGTTCTTCCAAACTTCAAAAGGACAAATAGACAATTCTTAGTTGTGAGTTGCTGGTGGGACTCACAATAGCTTTGTTACCTTTGTTCTCCCTTTTTTGCCTTCTTTCTGTGGATTCTTTTATACTTCCTCACTGAGGAATGTCAAGTTAAGGAAATCACATATTTTAAAACCCTGGTTTTTAATGTTCTTTTCAAATAGGATTTGAATTGCCCAAAGTCAAGAAGTTGGTCACCCCTTCAGAGCCAAGCCTAGGCAGTAGCCCATCAAAAGGAAAGCTAAAATTATGGAGCATCTCAGAAATAAAACTACTGGCTTTAGGTGGACTGAACAAGTACTGAATAGCATAGCTACCTGTGAAATCATACTTTTTAAAAACTATGTCAAGAATTCAACTGCAAGTGCCATTGCGCCAGTGATCACCCACCCAGAGCTGCTGTCTGATATCATATAGAGATGGTTTGTGCCCCGGAAGTTCATGTGCTAAAAGGTGGGTCCCTGTGTGGAAGCATAGTGGAGAAGAAACAGTAAGAGTGAAGCCATAGTGCAAGAGAATGAGGTCGAGCAGACCCCTCCTTCATGAATGGATTAAGGTTGTCTCCTGGGAGTGGGGAAGTCGAGCAGGAGTCAATTTATTTCCATGAAGTAGATAGTTACACAAGAAGCAAGCCTGGTTCCTGCTTAGTCTCTTATTTGCTTGTTTTCACACTGCCCCAGTGCACACAGCTAGTGCTTTTTCTGCTTCTCCACTACAGAAGTTGTGACCTGGACAGTGACCCTCCCCAGGAAACTAGTGCATGCTCTTTGGACCTTCCAGCCAGCAGAATTTTAAGCCAAAAAAATTTTCTTACTTAAGAAGTAAGGAAATATTTTGCTATGATAGCACAAAACAGAATTATGTATTCTTCTAGTCAGACATGGTGGCATAGGCCTGAAGTCCCAGAGTTTAAGAGGCTGAGGCAGGAGGAGTTTAAGGCCAGCCTGGGCTATGTGGTGAGTCCAGGCCAACCTGAACTACATTCTGAGACACTGTCTCAAAAAAAAAAAAAAGCCAGTCTTGGTGGGAGTGTAGACTGATACACTCACTATGAAAACCATTGTGGAGATTCATCAAGAAACTAGGATTAGTGGTGCTACTCAACCCAACTCCTCACACATGCACATACACGCATACTGATATTTTTCCAGAAGAACCAAAAACATCATACCACAGGTGATTACATGTGCTGTCATGTTTACAGCAGCACAATTTGTCATAGGTAAATCTTAGAGACAACCCAAGTGCCCATTAACTGAAGAATGGATAAAAAAAAAAAAGACGTGGTACTTTTATACAATGGAGTATTACTCAGCTATAAAGATAAATTAGAGGCTCTTGTAGATAAGTGAATGCAACTAGAGACCATACTCCTAAAGTGAAATAAATCAGGCCCGCATGTGTAAACATCGTATTGTCTCCGTAGTGTAAGAACCTGAAAGGGTAAATGAAATCCAAAAGGTTCAAGTAGAAACTTACGAAATGGAAAAAAAAACTGTTCAAAGAAAAGTAACAAGTGGAATGAGGGAAAAGAGAAAGAGAAGAGAAGAGAAAAGAGACATGTACGTATATACACAGGATAGCTTGGCTAGCTACACTGCTGGTTTCTGCTGGCCTGTGGAAAGGAGCAGCTAATGCTTAATATTTTTTCTGTCTCTTCTTTTATTTTTTATAACCTTTGAACCAACTTTTCATGCTTATATCTGGTGAGCTGAGCAACTAATCTGAAGACAGAAATATGCAATATAACAACCATTGTTGAATTATCATTTTGCTTAGTGAAACTCTAGATTGTTTCTTTTTTCTTATTTATTTTTTTAATATTTTTATTGTTTAAATTTAACAATGGTTATATTACATGTTTTCATCATCAATGGATTTTTTTTACTATCTTTTATCCTCTTTTTAAAAAAATATATACTCTCCTAACATCCCACCAAAAGATTTTTTTTCCACCAAAAGATTTTAATGACACGGGGAAACACCAAAACTTCCAACAACCAAGCCAAGCATGGTGATCAATTTCCTTCCAAGATCAATCGTTCCTGCATATTGAACTAACCTAAGATAGAGTCCAGATTTCACTTCATACCATATGCAGGAAATAAAAGACTTCAGACACTGCCAGTGGGCTACTGAACAGTGCAGGACTACACCTCATGCCTTATCCCCAATTCACAAAGGATGTGCATGGATCAGAAATCTGTAACAGGAGGTGCTGATCCTCTATAGGACCATGGCATGGCCTTCCCACAATTTCCTATATTCTCTTCAGAAATAGAAGGTTTATGTATCACCCTGAAAATAATGTAAGAGTTACCTGTGCCTTGAGGTATCTTAAGAAATGTAATCTCCACAGGTAAACGTGCTACAAAGGCCAGGACAGCAGACAAGAACACTCATGGAGCATTTGAGAGGTGAGGGCTTCTTTGTGCACACATTTTTTTCAAAGTACCAACTGGGCAGTGAACCCAGACAATCCCTGGAGCTAAGTTGTCTGTGAGATATTGGAAGGCCCTTCCAGCGGCGCACTCCCACAGCATGCCTGCAGTCCAAGGAAATGAAGAGCGTTAGCCATCAGCCAGACAAAGGAAAAGGCCAAGGGTGGCAAATCCACTCACGCTGCCACTTTGCAGCTTCTGAGTCCTTTCAGATCTGTCTCACACCAAGAGAAAAGACAATGGGTGCCGTAGTGCTTATGGGAAAATTCAGCCAGAAAGAGAAAGGGGACAGGGTCTTGAAGACTAAGGCAGAGAACGTACTTTTGAAAACACGGTACCTAGGAACTTAGAAAAAAGAGCTGAAATTTAGAGAGATATAAAACGTGGCTTCTGTTGAAAAGACAACACAGAAAGAAAACAGAATGATATAAGAAAAGTTAGATAAGTCAGGGAAGGCTGTTAAAACCAAAGAGAATAATACATTGTTCATAAAAGTGGTAAAGAAATGAAAGTGGGACCCCCCCAATGTATCACACAATTAAATTGAGATGCTTTGCCACATTGTAATAGGCAGAGATTTAAATGATGGAGTTAGCAGAAGAAAAATAAAAAGTAAAGACAATGCTAATGTTTCTGAATACAGGGCTAGCTAAGACAAAAAGTAATAAAAGATGCAAGTAGATATACAGGATGGCTGAGGGGATTATACTGGGAATTTTCATCAATTTCTTGAAAATAGCAGTTAATGTGTAGAATTTTCACCTTGACCAACTCTGTAGGCTGATATCTGTGAACTAAGCAACTACACAGAACACGGCACTGCGTAATACAAAAATCATGCTTGGATACCTCTCATTTTGGTCTTCTAAATGTGTACCATTCCTAATGTCGTATCAATTACTCTCTTTAAAATAATTTTTCAGGCCCGGCAGGATGGCTCAGTGGTCTAAAGCGCCTGCAGGCGGCTACAGGGACCACAGTTCGATCCCCAGCACCACAGGCTGCGCCAGGCCTGCCCTCAGGGCAGGCTGAGCCAGCCATAAAAATAAATACACAAACAAACCAAAGTTCTGAAACAAGAAAAAAATAAAATAAAAATTAAAATAATAATAATAATAATAATAATAATAATTTTTCAAGGGCTTGAGAGATAGCTCCGTTGCACAAGTGCCTGCCTGGCAAGTGCAACCTCATAAGTTTGAACCCTGGTCCCACCAAAAAAAAAAAAAAAAAAAACATCAACAGTATAAAATAATTTTTTTTGCTGGGCGGGGTGGCGCACACCTGTAATCCCAGCACTCGGGAGGCTGAGGCAGGAGGATCGGTGTGAGTTCGAGACCAGCCTGGGCTACAAAAGTGAATTCAAGGCCAGCCTGAACTGCATAGTGAGACCCTGTCTCAAAAAGACAAATAAATAAATAAATAAATAAATAAATAAAATAATTTTTTCGGGGCTGGGGAGATAGCTCTGTGGCACAGCGCCTGCCTGGCAAGTGCAAGGTCTTGAGTTCAAATCCCAGTCCCACAAATAAATAAATAAATAAAATATTTTTTTCAAATGTAACAAAAGGAAAAAAAGAGAGACAAAAATAAAAATTTAAGAATTCCTGGAAGCAAATTGTAACATTCAATCATATGTCCAATTTTTCATAACTATATCTGTTAAACTGAGCAACAGATTTGATGATTAAAATAGGTAATGTATCAACCACTACTAATCAGCTATTCTTGTTTTGAAAATCTATAACATAGGTATTGTTGTCTGTTACCCTGTTTCTGTCTTTGTTTCTGATCTTTGTTCCTGCTTTTGTTTTAACTCTTCAAAATAAAATAAAATTATAATAAAAATAAATAATAAAGGGAGCCCACCTTAGACAGAAGGAATATGAACATGCCAGTTGCTGTTAGGCTTCATCATGAATCAGGAAAGAAAATCAATGAAAAGAAACATTTCACCGAGATTAAATTTTATAATTTTTAAAAAGTATGTGAATAAAGAGAACATTCGTCAAATATTGAAGAAAGAAATAATAGGTTATTTATGCAAGAAAAATACGATTAGACCATCCTCAGACTTCTCTTCTGTAAAACTGCCAGAAAATAATTACACAAGAACCGCAGAACTTTAAAGGCCAGAGCCTATTTGTCTTCTGCCGATAGATGCAGTATAAAACTGCTCTAAACACTGAAGACATTACTCATCTGCTTCTCATCAAAAGAGTCACTTGATGTGATTTAACCAACCGAGATACTAAATTGAGATTTTTAAGAAGTCTAAGTATGAAGGAACTGGTATTACACACTTTCAAAAAAGACAGTCATATCGTAACAAATCTAAATAATTGTTGCAAAACTGACTATAACATCAGTACAATGTCAAAATTTATTCTTAATGCAGATTCATATAATGTAAAATACATATAAATTATGATTCTCAGAAATTTCAAACCAGATCATATAAACAAAATTGGAGAAGAGACGGAGAGGACTGTTAACTTATGGTACATTTAAAATCTGATTCACACGAGGACCGGAGATATAGCTCAGCTGGCTACCCTGGCTCAGATGGCTGACCAGCCCCACCCCCAGGGTGCACTGAGCGGTGAAAGAATCCAGGCGTGTAGGCATGCACCTGTAGTCCCAGCACTAGGGAGGCAGAAATCAGGAGGATCACTATGAATTCGAGCTTCATAATGAGACCCTACACACACACACACACACACACACACACACACACACACACACACACACACACACACACACACACACCTTAAAACCTGATTCGCTTGGCCAGCAAGACAGCTTAGCAAGGGCTGTCCAAATAGCTCAGCGGATTAAAGCGCCTGCAAGCAGGCGCAGGAGCCAGGGGTATAAAACTCTGGGGCCTCCCATGCTGGCCCCACCCCCGGGGAGTGCCAAGACGGCAATAGAGACTGGGCGTGGTGGTGGCACCCCCCTGTAATCCCCGCTCTTGAGAGGCTGTACACAGGCAGATCACTATGAGTCTGATCTAGTAGTGAGACCCTGAACACCCTGTAGACCCTTCCCTAAAAATACAAAAAAAGAAAGAGAGAGAGAGAGAAAAGAAAGAAAAGAAAGGAAGGAAGGAAGGAAGGAAGGAAGGAAGGAAGGAAGGAAGAAAGAAAGAAAGAAAGAAAGAAAGAAAGAAAGAAAGAAAGAAAGAAAGAAAGAAAGAAAGACTCAGTAAACTAAGCACCTGCTTAGGCAAGAGCAGAACCTGGGGCTTGCTCCCAGCACCACCTGCTGCGCCTGCACCACCCCCGAGCCAGCCAATGAGAAGGGACATGGTAGCGCATGCCTGTAATCCCAGTGTTGAAGGATCACTATGAGTCCTAGTTCCATAATGAGATCCTATACCCAAAACAAAAATCTCATTTATAGTCATTTATTGGCTAAATTTTTAGAACTAAAGAAATATAAGTTAAAAAGTGTTTTTGAAGAATATAAAACTACTCACTACATGTATATAATCTATACTGATCAAAGAAGGGTAATTAATACTTACATCTCCCATTACTTCATATTTGGAGGCTTCCAGCTCCATGCTCCTAATTATTCATAAAATATATAATTGGTTACTGCCCACCGTAACCCACTCCACTGAAGAACACATTACTTTTATCAGATCTGTTTGGGCACCTTTATTTTTTTTAATTTTTGTATTTAAATTTAACAATGGTTGTATTACACATTTTCATTTTCACCTTTAAACAACTTTCCTTATTCCTTCCTCTTTACATGCACCCAGATTCCAGTAAGTCTACACACAAATCAACTCTTTTAGCATCCAACTATGAGAGAGAACAGTATTTGTTCTTTTGTGGCTAATTTATTTCATTATCTAACAGATCATGAAGATACATGCATGGCAAAGAATAAAAATAACTTCCTGCCATAATTGCAAACAATCCAAATATCTAGCTATATGATATTGATGAAGTAAATCATTATTATAGATTATAGAAAATAAAATATAGCCATTAAAATCATATCATAAAACATTTTCTCTTAAAACAGTACATGGAATGAAAAGTTTTTTAAAAATTGTGGCCTATGATACCACTTCTGAAAAATAAAATATTTTTTTCACTATGTATTTTACCATATCAAAAAAACAGCATAAGGAAAAGCCTAAAACTGAAGGACATATAGGAACAGGTTTAAATTATTAAATCTGGGTTGAAACAATAAGATTTCTCTTTTCCTTTTTAGTACGTAAATAGACTTTGAGTCAGAAGACATTTAAAACAAAAATAAACACCGTAAATATAAACCAATTGCTACCCAGCAGGGGTCAACCAGTTTATTCCAAAAATGGCCAAATACAGCAGTAAATATTTTAGGGTTTGAAGCCATGCAGTCTCTGTTGTAGCTACTCAGCTCTGCCGTGGTACTACAAAAGCAGTCAGACAGTTCATAAACAAACGAATGTGGCTGTGTCCCAATAAAACTTTATTTACAAAATCAGGCAAGCTCAGAGGCCGTAGTCCACCATCCCTATTATCCACCAATAGCTGACATTGATAGTCTACTCATTACTTAAGTGTACTGATTCTATGTTTTCTGTCATTCAGGAATACCTTAGTGTAATTAACTGGAAGTTTCTGTCATAGTGAGCATATTTCAAGCTGTTCTACCTCCCATAGTGACTGTATGTGATGCTGTACCCTTAAACTGTGGTTAGTACATTTTATTTTATTATAACTAATTTAAATTTACATAACCACGTGTGAACTACACATAACAAGCACGCTTTTGCCTATACTTCCCACCAACCATAAGGAGGAATGTACAACTATTTTTATGTCTCTACTTTAGACTCCTTGCTTCTTGGCCCTTACGAAAAGTCTTTGAGAATGTAACTAAGAAGGCAGTCTGCAGGACACTTACTTAGCTGCATACTTACTTAGACCTTTGGCTTGTTCGTGAAGCCCCTGCTATGTACAGGTGCTTCACAAGGCTCTGCAAGAAGAGCGGAGAGTAGAACTCACATAGTGCCCATCCTTCCCTTTTGTTCCACTAAGATGCTGTGCTCATCTGTTTCCTGTTGCCATAATAAAATATTTGAGAGTAGGTAATTTAGAAAGAGTATAAGTTTGACTCACAGTTCTGCAGGCTGGAAAGCCCAATCAAGATGGTGACACCTTCTCACTGCACCACAATGTGGCAGAGAGCATCCGGGATGAGGCAAAGCAAGTGTGCCTGCCACTAATGTTGTCAAAAGGGCCCCACCCTCATGGTCTCATATCATCTGACTCTGTCCTGAAGGCTATACTTACAAAAGCCAATAACAAATACATTTGGGATTCAGTGTCCAGTATGTGAACTTCAGGAGACAGAGTCAAACCATGGCAAGGGCTAAAAAACAATTAGCAATTCATAAGTTAAGCTGAAGGCCCGAATATATGCTGCCTATAAGAGAGACAAATGAAAAAATAAAAACAGATAAGGGTTATTTATAAGGATGAAAAGGTATTAGGCAGACAAGTCTGACCAAATTCAAATTTACCTTTTTAACACTGTAGATGAAGCAAAATTTACAGCAGGCAAGAGCCAGCCCACAGCAGCCAGGGGGGAGTCACATAACTCTCACCTTATTTAAACCCGGAGAAGAATTTTTATCCTGAAAACCTGTGTTTCAGAAGATTGACAGATACATATTTTTGTCTCATGGAAAGTGTGAAACATTTCTTAAATATAATTTGCATTATACTTTAAATTAAGTATAAAATAAACACAAAGATGTATAGTACAGCTTGATGAGTTCTACAGGTTGGCTGTGCTCAATTAACTCACCATCACCCCCACTGACATCTAGGACAGAAGCTGGCAAGCTGTAGCCCTGTTTTTACGTGATTTACAATCAAAGAATAGTTTTTAAATTTTGTGTTTTTTAATTTTAAATAGTATTTAATTGCATGTGAACTATATATAAAATTTAAGTTTCAATGCCCACAAATAACATTTTTGGGGACATCGCTACACTTCTTCATTTGCATATTCTCTACAATTGCTTTTGTGCCGCAGTGCCAGAGTTGAGCAGTTGTAACCCAGACCTTCTACTCAAACAGGACTAAATTATTTACATTTGGGCCCTTCACAGAGAACATTGCTTATCCCTCCCTTAGAAATTCATTGTACCAGAAAGTTCTCTTACCTCCTCTTGCTATTATTTTACATACCCTACACACACCTGAGACATTCGCTCATCTACTTTCTTATTATATATTAAATTCTCTTGTTCTGGACTTCACGTATATGAAATTCTACAGTGTATATCCTTTTGCATGGTTTCAAATAACGTGTATAAAATACTTGTATGCCATGTTGTTGAATGTGTTCACAATTTGTTCATCTTTATTGTCGAGTAATATTTCATTATATGAATTTTCATGATTGTTTATCCACTTCTATGTGGACAACTGAGTTGTTTCCAGTTCTTAGCTATTATAAATAAAGCTACTGCCCACATTCGTATACAAGAATGTTATGTACAATTCCTAAGCCTTGTAGGTAGAAATTTAGTGAAGTAAATGTTTATGACAGATATACGTCTAATTCCTTAAGAAACTGGCAAATTTCTTAACTAACAATCTGTCAGGGTTCCAGTCATGTTATATCCTCACTACCACTTGGTATTATTAGTCTTTTATTTAAGCCAATCCAGAGGAAATGAGATGCCATCTCACTGTGATTTCAATTTATATTTCCTTTATACTTATCCGTGGAGTGATGGCTACCGAGTATAAGGTATGCTTTAAGGTCCTTATTGATTATTCAGATATTTTTTGCCAAATATTTAAACAGAGAAAATTATAATTATTCCTGTTTCCATCTTTACTTTGGCGACTTGTCTACTTAAAAGTCTATTAGAGTCTCAAATGTAACATCTGCATGGCCCCTCCTGGCATTGGGGGCTCTCATCTGACTCTTGATGTCATCGTCTTCCTGTCTTTTAATTATTTCCTTTTTCTCCCAGTGTTTTGGGGTGTTTGTGGTTGTTACTGCAGTTGCTATTGTTTTTGCTGTTGTTTGGTTGGGTTTGGGTTTGGAGCAGTTTGCTTGTTGAGACAAGGTTTTGCTCTAGTTCTTCCACCTCAGCCTCCCCAGTCGCTGGGCCCACAGGTTTGCGGTACCACACCCAGATTCCCAACTTCATTAGATACTTAATTTTATGCTATGTTTTTCAGTTTCTCTAACATGGCTTAAGCCTTGCTTTGGATGAGCTGATGAAAGAAAAGGGGAAAGGGATGAAACCAGTAGCTTAATTTAAGTATCCCTAACTTTACTGGATACTTGGGCTACACAGAGATATGTGTTCCTCCAGGAACTCACCCAGAAAAGAAGCTGAGGAGTGATAAGGAAAGGTGACAAGTGTGTCAACGAAGGATGACCCTGAAGAACAATGTGGAACGTGGGAGGTGAGGCTCAGGAGCTTCTTGGAGAAGGTGATTCTTGGATGAATGTCAGCTGAAGGATGAGGCAGTGTTTCCCAGAAAAAGACAGAGCTCTCAGTGTGCTGTGGACAGGAATACGCAAGACACAATAGAGCAAGCCGGGCATGGTGGAGCACGCCTAGCTCTAAAGCAGAAAGGTCTCAAGTTCAAGCCTAGCCTGGCCAACTTAGGAACTCAGGGAGATCCAATCTCTAGATAAAAGCATTAAAAGGGGCGGGGGGGGGGGGGGGGCCCGCTGGGGATTTAGCTCAATGAGAAAGCCTATGTGCAAATCCTAGCACCAGAAAAGAGAAAAGGAAACAAAGGATGCAGGAAGGCAGGACCTTGAAACTAGTGAATGTCTGACACAAGAGGACACAAGGTAGTCTAAGGACTCACAGAATTTAACACACCTGGAACACAGGCTCGGGTAGAGCAGGGCGCTGAGTGGCGGATCAACCTCCAACATAGCAGGGGAAGTCATATAACTACACCTCAACTAAAGGAGCAGAGAAACAGCACTCCTGTGTGCTGCAGGAGCTCAAAGCCTCTTTGTAAAGGACTGTGGCTAGGAGGCAGGTGAAGAACATAGGCCATCCTGTGCAACCTACCGTCGCACTGGGGGGAGTGACAAGGGCCCCAGCAAGAGCCTGCATGACAGATCAGGTGACCTAGATTTCTCAACGACGTTTGGCTATAAACAGCAGCAATGCGTTTTGTACCTTTGGAGGATGGCGCAGGGCATACAGGAGCAGCGCAGAATGTTTGGATGGCCACAGAAATCTACCTCTCGGTAGCCATCACTCCACGGATACAACCACAGAGGACGGTTAAGTGAAGTGCAGCCTCGTCTACAAACCGGAACCTACCTAATGGTGTTGTAGATACCAACATTATCTGCTCGCTCGCTGGCTGGGACTTCGGTACATAGAGGTTCTACTTCAAAAACCCATGTCAGCAGTCATTCCACTGCCCAATTATCATTAAACTTCTGATTGTAACCCTTGGATAATGAAGCTGTATCTGCTACAAATGCAATTACATTGCTAACAAATATTCCTGAGCACCAAGCTTATCCCAGTACTAGTTAACTGCTATGCTAATGTCTTGGCACATGTGACCAATAATGAAATGAGTTATAACTGTGTGTTTGGATCACATTACATTGCTTCAAGTGTATCATAATATTTTATAGCTTAATGGAGAATCTGGCTTATAGTAACACAGGAAAAATAAATCTCAGCCAATCATCATCCATTTCTTAAAAATCTACATTCAGCAGCTGACAAGGTTTTTACCATCAATAACAATTACTCTGAAACCTTTGTGACACAATAGGTAGATATTTAATATCAATAACATAAAATACAGCCTCGCTAATGGAGATATATTAAGATATTGATTAGTTATGCAAGAAAGTTTATGCTTATTCCATTCCCATTAGTAATTATGAGCAGCCTATTGACTACCCCTCCAACCACATCTTTTAGTCCATTTCCCTTTCTCTACCCAAGAGTACACTTGGCTGGCAGATAATCAGAACAAACAGACATTCCTAGGAAATGGGAACCATATGTGCAGCCCCAGGCAGCAGCGCTTACTGAATGCCTACTGGGTGCACACTAGCTGGGTGTGTTGGGGCACCAGGACTGCACCGTGGAAGGCACAGCCCTCTGCTGCTGGCTCTTCCAATGTAGTGGGGGAGATGGTGGGGACCACAGCACATAAAACAGAGATGGGATGAGAAACACCGAGAGGAGGTAGAACCAGCTGCGTGGGGAGCAGGACAAGCAGCTAATGACTCTAACAGAAGGTGCAGGAGACAGACGCAGCTCGGGAGGAAGCAGCGGAGCCAGAGTGCAGGCTCCAGGAGCGCAGACTTTTCAACATTTCTCTTAGGTTAATACGTAGGTAAAATGGTCACCAGGACTCTAAGGGGGAAACCACGGTAAAGTAAGTCATGTGCAAGCAGGAAGTGGAGACAGGAGAAGAGGATGGGAGGCAAGAAGCAGCCTGAGGGAGTCCCTTACCCAACGGGGCAGTCCCTGGTCCCAGGCGTTGCTTCTCAGGAAGACCGTAAGGCCCAGCTTCTGCTCCCCAGTGGAAGTCTGGCCTTCAAAGAAAGCGCAGTGTCTCAGGGACTGGAAAGGGAAAGTGTTTTAAGATTGAGGGTAGGTAGGAACAAGGAACAGATTCAGAAGAGTTCTGAAGGTATAGCATTTGGGAAGCAAATAGCTTAAAAAATAACGCACAAAGTGGAGGCAGGGAAGAGGGGAAGGGGATAGGAAAAAAGAATTTAGATGTGTTATGTACGGGCACCAATTCCTCGTGACAAATGTGATCATTGTGTACTATAAAATATGCTGGAAGAAACTGGGGGGGAAAAGATGTACAAACCAAATGTTTCTACCACTACATATGATATCAGAGTAATTGTGTGTCAGCCCCCCTCACAGCCTCCCACCTCCCTCAGAAAGGTACCTGCCTTGCATTTTCCATGCCAACACCTGCAGGGCATCCCCATGCTGGTCCTGGATCCTTGGACCCTTGTTGCTTTTATGTATGGTGAATGCAGTGCTTCCAACCCAGTCTCAGGTGGAGGGGGCCAGAGGCATCTGACCGTGCATCTTAGCCCACCGTGGCTCAGCACTCAGCACATCTCCATATCCCTTTGTCAGCAGGAAACCAAGTGGAAGAGGTGCCTCTTCTGCTTTGCTAGGTCTTCCATGAATGAAGCTCATTTGCAATGCAAAGCAGCATGAAGAGAACATTCCTTTAGCACTGGAGGCATGTGCCAACTCCCCCAGACAATAAGAAATGGCAAAGACTGATGTTTTGATGTTATTTTTTAAGGCATTATAAAAAATAGAAGATTCCCATTTCACACATTCCCTTGAATAGTGCAGAGGTAAATTGAGTGAGAGAAAGAAGATCCTTTTAAAATATGATCTGTTTTCTTGTGCGCTGGCTGCTCAGAATGCCAATGCCTGCAGGCTACAGGGGAATTCAGAGGAGAGAATCCCCTTCATTCCAAATTAAAAAACAAGGAAACTAGACCTCAAGGCTATTTCTGCCTTGAAACTTCTTCAAACATGGTGTTAGTAATCACAATATGATTAGCAAAGAATGATTTTCTTTCAACTAGGAGTTGAACTAGGAGTTGAAATGAAACGTAGACACCCTGCTGGTCAATTTTGGTGACAAGGTTGATGCAAAGCAAATAACAAAGCATTGGGGGCTTACTGTGGTTTCCCTACCAGAGTCATTCACCACGAAGTTTACATATAACAGTGTGTATAAAACCTTATGGTCTGTGGGGCTGGGGGAGGGGGCTGTGCCTCACTGCAGGGGTTGGTGGAACACTCCCTGTGCACAGAGTGCGATACCAATCAGGTAAGGCAGCTCCTCAGAGCCCCTTAACTGCCTCTATGTAAAATTGAACCCAGAGGCAAATTCTAATGCACCTTGGTGCTGCTAGCCCTTGATGCTCCAACTAAAGGTTCATCAGCTCTTGGAAGTCCTCTTCACAGCCTTGGGATGTTTGCCTATGGTCCTGGGTTCTGGGATTCTAGAAAGTTTCTTCCAGATATTCTTTCTAGGTTCTTCTTGTTTTGAACAAGTAATTGCAGGAAACAAGCACAAAAGCTAACGAGGTTATAACACATTGGAAAGGAAGTGTTTCAGAGCAAGAGAAGGCCAATGAAAGTAGGCAGAGAAGTACACTGTGCAGAACGAGGGCAGGCTACTGAGAAAAAGCACAGAAGCTGGGAGTTTAATCGTAGCCATCTTCCTCTCCTCAGCCTGATGTCAGATCTAGGTCATCCAGTCCTGAACCTTCTTCAGTTCTTGTGACAAGTATTAAAGCTAGCACTTCCTTGGCTGTTCCAGGTACAGGATTTGGGAACTGTTTTTGTGTTCATTTCTTGGATCTCCATTTACTGACAAGTCATGCCCACTAGCCCAGCTGGTTTGCCCGCCCTATTCTCCTACCTCGTATTCTTGAAAGGGTGCTGTACTCTTAAGAGCTAGACGTATCCCGTCTATCTTTCTATGCTTACTTACTGTTTTGGCTTTTGAGTTCCAAAAAAATAAAATAAAAAAATAAAAATCCAGGTGCTTGGTGTCCTGAACGAAGAATTGGCCAAGACATGTGAAAAAGATAGCAAGGGTTCACATGTATTAGGAGTGGGAAAAACATAACTCTGTGCAGAGTGAGTGTCTGTGAGCAGACCCAGTAGCCATGAAGTTAAGAGCAGAAGGTTTTATGCCTCCTATTCCTAAACTGCTTTTCTCTCATGGGAACCAGACACTTGGATGGTTGACCTAACAGTTCACTGGGACCGGCACCCACTTAGATTTGCACCAGATATAAATGAAGAATTGTGAGTAGTGTTTTCCAGATGGTCCTAGGTGCAAGGTTTGAGCATGTGTGCCTGTGTTCTAAGTGTCCATGGTCTACAGGTTATGGCCACTTGCTCAACGGGCTTTGCCCTTCCCTCATCTCCTATGTCACTATCACAGAACCTGTGCCCATTGATAGACGACTGACACGTGCTTGGTAAATAATTGATGCAGAACTCAATGCCCAGTAAGTTTGTTATCCCAGCTAATTAGTTACAGAATCTACCCCAATCTTCCTGCCCCTAGATCTCTATGTTTCCTTCTCAAAGTTCAGGCAGTAATTAAGGAATATCACTGTCTCCCATTTTTCTGAATGCCTATTAGGTTCCATGTCTCTACCCTGGTTTCATGCTATCATGCATGTGTTGCTAATTTTATATTTGCTAGCTCCTCAGATGATAAAACACCTTATTCCTATCCCTTCTGGGTTCTGGAGGATGAACCCAGGACCTTGAACATGCTAGGTAAGCATTCTACTGCTAAGCTACATTTTAGATGTGCGGGGGGGGGGGGGGGGGGG
>PVJA010000040.1:0-94153 GCA_004027025.1 Myocastor coypus | reverse complement strand
GTTGGGTCCCCTGCTCCATGCCTTCTCTACGGCAAGAGCAGCTCCTGCCTAGTCAACAGAGCCCAAGCACATCTGTCAGCATGAATCATGGAGACATGAGGCCCTGACATGGCTAAATAAATGGCCCGTGCATTTTTAAGGCATAAAAATTGATTTCCTTTTGGTGAGAAATTTATGAAAGCAGCAGAATAATGTCAAAAAGTAGAAGGGAAAAAAAGAACAAAAGTTTCAAAAAGCTGTATATCTGTTTACATTGTATTAAAAGCACCAACTGAAATCCTTCAGGTACCAATTTCCAAGAGTTTGAGCTGCCCCAAGGGATTCTGGGAGCCCCAAGAATTTCTGCATATATCTTAGTGAGATTAGCAATTTAAAGAGCTCACAAAAATCAGCAAACAGGCTGAGGATATAGTTCAGTAGTAAAGCATTTGCCTGCCATGTGTGAGGCCATGGATCCCATCCCTCTAGTACTCCCCCCCAAAATAACGATAATAATATTAAGCAAACAAACTTTGAAAAGCCTAGACCTAGCCTTCCTTTAAAAAGCTGAGAAAGAGCTCCTGCTAACAGATTGTCACAAACACACAAAGAATCCTGTTAGTACCACAGCAATCTTTTTACCTTCAGTTTGGAAATGTGATCTTTTCTGTTCAAATGTGGTTGGGACTGGAAAATAAATTATTGTTTCCTTAAAAGGGTCTACCCCCTGCTCTGTGGCTAGTGCAGGCAGGTTTCATCTTGGCTGTTTTGGATTCTGCTTATATCAGATTGGACCTAAACAATGTGTTTGACCTGGTTCTCCTGTTTTATCTAGACAGTGGGGGTGCTAGACAGTGCTTTGGTGATTTGAGCACCAAGATGCTGAATGCTGATCTTGAGGCCCGGGCTCTGTCACAGTATGCGGTCCTAGGAGTTCCTCCCAAGAGAAGAAGGGAACCACAACTTGCCAATCCCATGAGGTTAACAGGTTCACTCATCCCTATCACAGAAGAATCTTGGACCATATTAGTGCAAAGCCTGGGTACAAAGGAAGAAGTACAGACCCAGAAGGGTGAGGGCACGCATTCATTCACGGGCTGGACTAAAGGACATACGTGTTGTTGGAGATATCTGCTGAGATGGGTGAGCTAAGGCATCTTGTACAAACATTCTCTGTACCTTTGAATGTTTTTTCATCTTAAAGCCAGGGGTCATTGTCCTGCCCCTCACCACAAGCTCCTCCCACTGGTCAGCTTTCACTCCCACAGAGCACACCTTCCCTTTCAATGAATCTTTGGTCCTGCTGCTCCTTGTGGGTGTCCTACTCAGTTCTTGGCTCAGGACCTAATGAACTTGGACAAGAGCCTTGAGCCACTAACAGCCACACCAGCAAGAAGGAGAACCACCATGAATCAACCTCACTCCATCACCGTGGACTGTTTGAGCAAAGCAGAAGCAAGGAAGATTCATTTTGCAGATAAGAAAACTAAAGGCCCTCCGAAAACTAATCTGCAGTTTTTGAGTCATTCAAGAGTAGGAATTGAGGGCCCTGGCAGGATGGCTCAGTGGTCTAAAGCGCCTGCTTAGGAAAGCTTAGGCGGCTGTAGGGACCACGGTTCGATCCCCGGCACCACATGCTGCACCAGCCCTGCCCTCAGGGCAGGCTGAGCCAGCCATAAAAATAAATAAACAACAAAAGTTCTGAAACAAGAAAAAAAATTAAAATAAAATAAAATAATTCTTTAAAAAAAAAAGAGTAGGAATTAAAATCACATAAATAGCCCAGCACAATGGTTATTTTGTTGTTGTGTTGTTGTTGTTGTTGCTGCTGCTGCTGCTTCTATTGCTCTTACTATTGTTCTGATGTGGGAACAGACCCAAACACTTCCAAATTAGGAAGCTCAGTGTGGTGGTTCCTAAGAGAACTGTAAACAGACCACCTAAACAGATGTCTGAACAATATATGCTGTCTTAGCAGCATTATTAACACTAGGCACAAAGGGAAGCAGCCCTACTGACCTTGCGCAGGTGAACAGATAAACAAAATGTGGTCCATGCGTGCTGTGGAATACTACTCCGCCTTTAAAAAGGTGAAAATTCTAGCACCTGGTACAGTGTGAATGAACACTGACAGCACTGTGCTAAGTGAAGTAAAAGGTCACAAAATGACAAATATTATAGAGTTCTACTTACATTCAGTAGCTACAGTAGTCAAATTCATAAAGCAAGATGATGTTTCTTACCAGAGGGGAGAGGGAAAAGAAAATAGAAAGCGTTTATTAAAAATGGAGTTTCAAGCCGGGCGTGGTGGCACATGCCTGTAATCCCAGCACTCGGGAGGCTGAGGCAGGAGGATTGGTGAGAGTTCGAGACCAGCCTGGGCAACAAAAGTGAGCTCAAGGCCAGCCTCAACTGCACAGCGAGACCCTGTCTCAAAAAAAAAAAAAAAAAAATGGAGTTTCAGGGCTGGAGAGATAGTTTGGCAGCATAAGCGTCTGCCTGGCAAGGGCAAAGTCCCGAGTTCAATCCCTGGTTCTGCATTCCATGCCAGCCCCAGAACCAGGCTTGGTGGCACATGCCTGTAATCCCAACACTTGGGAGGCTAAGACAGTAGGATCACTACAAGTCCAAACTTACAGAGTAAGGCCCTGCATCATATATGAAAGTGGGTTTCAGTTGGAAAAGATGGAAAAAATTCTGCAAGTGGATGGGGCCGTTGTTGCACTATAACGTAACTGTACTTAAGGCCACTGAAATGTATGCTTAGGAAGGGTTGAAATGGTGGACTTTATGATAGATAGATAGATAGATGGATAGATAGATAGATAGATAGATAGATAGATAGATAGATAGAGATAGATAGATAGATAGATAGATAGATAGATAGATAGATAGATACAGACAGACAGACAGACAGACAGATAAAGATAGATACATAGATAGATGCATACATGCATAGATGATTGATATTCACAATATACAAAACATTTGGAAGTTTTGTCATAAACATCCAGAATGCCAATATCATTTGAAGGATAGAAAGGCTGGCGACACCAGGCCCACATTCCTGCAGGCGTGTGCACGGCAGCTGCTCTCCTGTCTTCTGTGGCCTCCTCCACACCCTCCTCACCCGCCTCCCTCACTAGGAGGTGCACACCGTGAAGGACTCCCAGAACTACACACCCGGAACACCTTCAAAAACTACCCTGAGGCTGAGGGAGGCTGACAGGGCCTGCTTAGCGATGGCCACGTCCTGACTTCCGTCTCTAGCGCTGCCATCTCTAGTCTGCCCCAGATACCTGAATCAACATTACTGAATGAGGAACCTGGGCACTGGGAGCTTAAGAGTTCCTCAGGGATCCCAGCATGCATCCTAAACTGAAGGCCACCCACAAAGGCTTCCTTCTCAGCTGTGGCTACACATTCATGTCACCTGGAGGACTTAGAAACTATGAATGTCCTTTCTGTAGGCTCTGATTTCATCACTAGAGGTGTGACTGCAGATCCCAATCTTTAAGTGCTTGAGTATACAATGGAGCCTGAGATCTACTCTCAATGTCTGGACCTATATTCTCTGCTACAGACACTGCAGCACTTATTTCACCTTAATCCCTCTGCCATTCCGAATTAAACTCATAAGAACGTACCTACTGTTCTTATCTGTTATATATGACACTTATTGGCCCATGTACATACAGTGTTAGTTTGCATTCTGTTGCTATATCACAATACCTAAGACTATGAAACTTATAAAGAAAAGTTTATAAGTTGCTATGAGAGGTTTATTTTGATTGATGATTCTGCAGACTTGGGAGTCCATGAGCAAGGCAAGTACAGTGATGGCCTTGAACTGCTTCAACTCATGACAAAAAGCAGAAAGGCAAACGAATGCTCATGAAAGAGAGAAAACATGAGGTGTGGCCTTGCTCTACAGCAACAAGCTCTCCATTGGCTAATTCGTCGTTGAAGAGCTCTCTGGAGAAAGGCGTTCACCTGGTCATGAGTGCACAACCCCAAAATTCCCAGTAAGGCCCAACTTTCAGCACTGCCACCACATTCATTGGGGAACTAAGCCTCAACATGGATTTAGGAGGAGGAAAACTACATGCAAATCACAGTGCATCTGTACACACACACACACACATACGCACACACACACACACGCACACACAAGTCCTATGCCAACAGTAACTAAATAAGCTCATAGAAACTAACAAGCACATCTCAGCGCACACAGATCCACGCACACAACCCTTTGGCCACCTTACTGTCCATGCTTGATCCAAATTCACCCCAAAGACCGAAAAGAAATCAATCCTGAGGCCTAGAGAACAGCTTTCAGATTGAAGTTCTAGTGATGAAAGATTGGAGTAACTGTATCCTCCTCGGAATCGAAAACAAAAACTACTATTTCTTGAGCACGTTTGCACCCCTGCACCTTTCTTAGTTATCTCACATAAGCCTCTAGCAACATGAAAGGAAGACACGGTCATCCTCCTTTCGGGTGAGGTAAGTGCGAAGACCCACACAGCGATGACTTTGAAGGGAACGCCTCTCCCTTGAGTTTATAAGTTCTGGAGTTTTTCTTAAGAATCAGCCATACTCTTTTACAATCATGCCTTCTATGCTCCCAAAATGTTCAGTTAAGTAGAATTTTTGTAATATGATTCTTATTTTAAAAGCACTAAGGGATTTTGGAGTTTTTAGGGCTCAGTTCAGAGACCCTTGTCATAAAACAAATAACCCTTTAGTACCATGAACACTAAGTTCATAGTGTTGTTATTTTCTGAGGTAGGTGTTTTTTCAGAGCTGGTTTCTTATGCAGTATACTGAATCTGTTTCCAGTGTGGACTCTAAAAAGTATCTGAGAAGGTTGAAGCAACACAGGCGTGGTGGCCCAAGGCTGAGGCAGGAAGATGACCATGAATTCGAGGCCAGCCTGGGCTCTGTAGTGGGTTCAAGGCCAGCCTGAACTGCCTAGTGAAACCCTGTAAAAAAAAAAAAAAATTGAAGAAAACAGTATTACCGTATTCTAGGGAGAAGTAGTAAGATTCTAATACTTGCCTCCAAAAATTATAACAATGATGAGGTTTATAAAAACTCTAACTTTCTTGCTTCTCCCAATTTTCAGTGCAAAATTTTGATTCCTACCTTCTTTCTTAGAAGTGCACTAAAACTAATAGGATTTAGGATTCTATCTCTTTCCCACCCAAATGGCCAGTGTGTTGGTTCGTTGTCCACTTTCCGTCACTGTGACTGGCTGCTGATAAATGAGCATCACTTGATTGGTAAAAACAAAAGAGCATGGCCCACCCACAGCTCCACTGACGGTTCTGTACCCCATTGTCAGTAGTACAGGAGGAACCTCATTGAGTCTAAAATGGATGAGCCAGTTGTGCCATAGGCAGAGAAATAAACAGAGGTGCAGAATTTGATAACAGAATGCTCCTTTAAAGAAAAAACTGGGAAGTAATTTATTCCACCAGTGAACAACCAACTGTAGCTGTTAGAGCCTAAGGTCCTGACAGGGACTAACTTCTCAGGAACTCCCAGTGAAAGAAGGGATGGAATGCAGAATAAACTCCTGAAACAGGGCTAACAGTGAGCAGAAGTTGCCTGTTAAAATCTGGGCAGTCTTCAGACAGAAGTTGGCTTCTAAATGCTCAGAATTCTAAATGTCACAAGTAGCAGCCATGTTTCTCAGCAACCTACAAAACAGTTGTTCGGTCCTTACTGTCCACGAATGTTAGATGTCAGCTTCACTAAGCTCTGGGACCACAGTTGAGGATGATGACATAATACTTTTGCAGAGAAAGAAGAAGTAAAGAAGACACACAGCGGGAGCTGAAAGTACAAGAAGAAAGAAAGAGCATTAGCCCAGGAAAAAAAATCTGAAATAATAAACACTTATGTTTGACATTTCTCTCCTCATTATCCAAACTGCTTTCCTCGCACTTGATCAGTTTAACACTTAAGCCCATCTCCTTTTCACCTAGTACTAGGCGCATCTTTACATGCTTAAATCAGAGCTTCCTAGACATAGAGAGGGAGGAATCTAATCCTTCCATTAAGATCCAGAATGGCTCCAAAAGACACCTCATGTGTTAGGAAAGGGATTGCTTTATGAGATTGCTAGAACTGATTGGCTGCAAAAGGTAAGATGAGGCAGGTCACTGGGGATAGGATGTGGGAGAGTCCCCAGATTCTCCCTCTTCCTTTGCTGTACCTCCTGCCCACCATGACTGGAACAACTTCTCTCCACCTCTGCCATGTCCTTCCTGCTTTGTCACCATCCAGTTATGGACTGAAAATGTAAGCCAACAAAAACCTCCCTTCCTTTAATTTGTGAGTGTCATGTAATATGTACCAGTGATGAAGAAAGTGATTGTGATATCTCCCATAGGTAATGACCGTACGCTCTTGAAAAACTATAAAAAGTTAAACCTTGAGTTCTAACTAGCATCCTAGGGTTTGAGATAATAGAGGACGGTAGAGAACTCTTACTTAGGAAAGTACTATTGCTTTTGTAGGTTTTTATCGGTGGATCTGTGAATAGTCCGCTAGCTTGAAGAATGAATGTAGTCTTGTGGCAACCACAGGAGCTGAAAAATAAGAGGGAAATCCTGAAAAAGAGAAATCCAAAAAGAGGGAACCCCCAATTTTTCACATTAAATTCTGCCTGAATTTCTTTCTCAGCTCTGAACTACACTGACTGCACAGACCACAAGAAACCTAGTTGAGGCTAAAAGAGGTGAACTGATATTTCAAAATGTGTCTGCCTCAAAGAAGAGATTAGAGTTTTAAAGTCCAGTACTCATTGCTAGAACAAAAAGGTTGATATTCTTCAAAGGAATATAATGGAATTCAGAGCCTCTATAATACACTTCTTAAATCTGTGCCCAAAACACAATCCAAAATTATTAGTCATGTCACAATGTAGGAAAAATGATATTCAGAAGAAAAAGCGATCTGTAGTGACTGGTCCCCAAATGACTCACATGTTAGACTGAGCAGATAACTATGTTCAAGAATGAAATGGAAAAACGATGACTTATGATAAAGGAACAAATATATAATGGCAGTGGAGAAGTAGAATAAATTTAAAACATGTTGCAAAATAAACATTTGAATTTTCATTAAAAAATGCTGATTTTAAAATATAGCTGGTAGTTTGTGTGCGGTAGGCTGAATAATAGTTCTCAAAGATGTCCTCACCAATTCCAAGGAGCCTGGATTTATGTTATGTTTCACAACCACAAAAAAAAAAAAAAAAAAAAAAAAATATTTTGCAGATATAATTAAGACCTTTATGATAGGGCACTTGGGAGGCTGAAAACGGGAGGATCACAATGAGTCTTATCTGTGCAGCTGGACCCTGGAGGCCTGCACTAACACATTTTTTTAAAAGACCTTTAAAATAGGAAATCACTCTGGCATATCAGGATGATCTCAGCGTTGCTAATGGGTCCTTAAAGATGGCAACAGAAAGGCCAGAGGTGAAAGGTAACACGACCACGGAAACAGAGCTCATAGTATTGTGGACATTGACCCAGCAATGCACTCATCCTTTAGCAGTCAGGAAAGGCAAGAAATAGATATTCCTCTCAAACTTCCAGAGGGAACACTTTGCTTACCTTGATTTTAGCTTTATCCAACTCATTTCGTAACTCTGAAAACCACAACTGTAAGATAACACATTTCTGTTCTTTTAAACCACTAAATTTATAGTAAATTGCTAAAATATATAGACATTCACCACATATTCTTTCAATTATTCTGTATATTCTAGAATTTTCACGATAAAATGTTGAAGGAGAAAACTTCCTATTGTCCTAGTGTAAGAATTAGGTAAAGGGTAAACCATTGCAGGTATTTTATGCTAACAATTTCTCTACCTTCCCAAGGTTATTTAAAAGTTTTAAGTAGAACCTAGCTAGTCATTAGAATTAATTACCCTGATTGACCAAATTATAATCAGTAGGAAGGAAAATGAAATAAAATTTTCTGGAAACTGAATACAAAATCACTGTTTTAATTGAAGTAACCTACCACAAAGAGAGGTCAGCCTGACCTGGTGGCTTTCCTGGATTTTGTTCAATATGCTTCAATTTCTTTCATTTCTTCCTAAACCAGTGAGTTCCCCAAAATAGCAAAGTTTCATTATCATTTATTCTTTTTTTCTGGAAGAATCCAAAAATAGAAAGTAGGATGGGGTTAGGGATAGGCAGCAACTACTCAAATGATAGGATTAATATTTTTATATGTAGGCTTTCTGTGTTGAATGAATATTAATCAGAGATCAATTGTGTTGTAGAAAACTAGTCTCCCCTTTCCGCAGATAGTGAGACATTTGATCTTTTTCTTTCTTTTTAAGATTTTTAATCATCCAAACCTAAAAGCTAGTCTTCATTTTATCTTTGTAAAAGTGCAAACTGCTTTTGGGAAGAACAGTTAAATTCACACCAAAGAGAAAACAGAAAGCAGGCAAACTTTAAAGTTGATTTTAAAATTTCAGTTGCAAAGTGGCAAACAAAACTTCAAGCATTTTAAACTTGGTTAAACTTGCCCCAGCATGATTAAAAATAGAATCATAGTCATGCATGAAAGAACTCATACACACTCTTTACAGAGCTGTGTTCTCAGGAAGGGGAAGATCTGATTTCTCAAAATCTGTTTTTCAAGCAAAATGAATAAAATATCTCAAATATTTTATTGCAAGTGCCAAACATGGCAGATGGCATTTTCATGGGACTTATATAACTAAAAATCAACCCAGAAGTTCTAAGAATATGCATAGAATGAAAATACCTCTCCCTCATCCTCTCACTAATCAAAGTAGCTCTCCTGCATGAAGGGCCCATGGCACTCAATGTCAGGGAGGGAGACACAATTAAGGGAGAATTCCACCATCTTGGCTCTTGAGGGTAAGCTAAACTCAGAGGTCCGTCAGTATGGGTATTTCTTCAGGATCACAGATATTCCAAAGCCAGTGATTGCAACCCAACATAGCAGTGAATTTAAGCCAGATCCACTTTGGTAATTCCTGTGTATTACTTTAATGCAATGCCCAGATTTTCAATTCAATTCATTATTTATTGAGCCCTAATTATATCTTCAGCAATCATCTTATGACCAAATTAGCGGTCTATTGAACCGCTAATTTAGCAGGGTCTATTGGATACATTAATTTATGTGCAGGTGAAGTTTTTAGGGTACAGTCTTGTTCACTTAATAGAACATAGAAGACAAAAGAGAGTAAGAGGAGAAGCCAGATCCCAGCATCCCCTTCTTGCTGAATAACCTAACTTTCTTCTCAGGAACCTCCTAAAGGTTCCAGTACCACCCAGTAGCTTACAGGCAGATGACTAATCCTTCACCATACTGAGCTCTGAGGGACACCTAACATCCAAATCACAATGGACCACAAGCTTCTCATCTGCCAAAGGATCGAACATTTATCCCACCATGCCTAACAAAGGAGGCATACATTACCTGATTCATTTCATCAAAATAGTTTATTGAGATATAATAAAATCCACCAACTTTAGGAGTGTAGGCCAAATAAATTTTAGCAAAGGTTTACAATCATGTAGCCACTACGACCATCAAGATATGGAAAAATATCATCACCCCCAAAAAACTTTTCTATTTCTTTACAGTCAATTCCATAGCTTTTCTCCCTGCCCTTGGGAAATCATACCATTATTTGGACCTGTTTTTGTTTGTTTGTTTTTCACTTAACTGAACATTTATGTGTTTCTATGTGAATCAACAGTCTTGCATTCTTCTTTTCTTGATTCATGTTCTTTTATATAGATGTACCACACACAGTGCAGTGATGGGTTTTTTTCAGTCATGAATGGCAGAAATGAAATAGTTCCAGATTTGCAAGCACATGACTTCATATGGACAAATGTTTTATTTTCTCTTAGTAAATTCTTAATAGTGGAGGTATGGAGCCATATGGTGGTATATATTTGACCCTATGAAAAGCTAGAAAATGTTTTTCTAAACTGGCTATAATATTTGGTATTCTCACCAGCTGTGTATGTCAGTACTGGTTGTTCTGCATCCTTATCAGTATTTGATATTGGGAGTGTTTAAAGCACACTCATGGGTTCATAGTGGTGTCTTATGTTGTTTAAGTAAAGGACAGTAGGGAAAAGTGAAAAAATACAATTCAGTTACACTATTAGTGCCTTTTAGTTCATTAAAAAAAAGTTTGTACAATAGCAATTGGAGACATTTTGGTGCCCATATCTTATACCCTGAGCAACTACCTTAAAGATAACAACCTTTCCATAGTAACTCTTTTCACCAAGCACTTCTTCACGTACCTGACATATTAACTGACATCATCAGATTTTCTGTGGTACATTATTAAGAACCAGAAGAGTCAAACATCTTCTTCCTGAGCCTAGTAACTGGTAACCCAGAGCTATGCAGACCCTGGAGAAAAGTGTTTCAAAATGAAAGTTTAACTGTTAGAAACTAGATTACGGAAGCAAAGGGGGAAGAGAAAGGAAAATAAAACTTCTCCTCTTACAAATAGAAAGATCTGGAAGCGAAATGGCAGATTCTTCTCTAACAGGCTGAACTAGACACCCCCACACAACACATCTCAAGCTATCAGATGGCCATATGAGATCTGAAAGCTTCAGAACACTAAATTTGCCTCTCAAAAGAACCAAATGTTAAACCACACCACACATGTCGTTTGTCTCTTACAGCACTCAATTTTCTCTTCATCTTATTATTTTTAGGTGGGATTCAAAACACCCACTAGGGATATTTTTTGTGAGAGAACGTTTTTGTTTTGGTAGAAAATGTGTTCAACTCCTAATCATTTGTCAAGGCTTTTTCATATGAGATGTAGCTTTCTCTCTACTTAAAGTACAGTAAATTACTCATATTCATGGCATCAAAAAATGTCACCTCTTTATTTAGGAAAAGAATAAAATCAGTCTACACAATTATCCTCTCCATCACTAGCAGCACTGAAAAAAAGAAGTCCTGAGAAAGATGTCTCTATAATCCTTCCAAATTATCTGCTATAAACTGACATAGAGTCTGAGAGGGTCTCTCTTCTTAATTTTCTATCTTCAGTCTTAACTGGATACACAGATATTTGCACTCCCCAACCCTTACACTGGAAATTCAAGCTTAATACACTCAAAAATTTTACAGAAAATTCTTCAGAAGTAATTTATATGATACATTGTTTTCACCATTAAATAACAGCAAAAGAAGGACAGGAGACAAATTCTGCTTACTTCCTGTATCCCAGTGAGGGCCATTAATTTACACCATCTTCCTGTCACCTTAATCTGTTCTTCTACTTGGTTAGGAACTACAAACATGGACTATGGGGGTATATAAGCATCACTACAATGAAATTCCTTTTACTTGAAAACTAACACTGAAAGAATTTGTTCACATTTGTACGCCATGGGTGACAGTAACTACTTCTGTACAATCTAGACATTTTTCTATACTTAAAATAAGGGGACTACTCTATTACTACAGACATTCACTGCTTGACATTTCCTTGACAAGCATATTTATCAATGTAAGACGTGCCACTTTAAAACCAAATATATGTTTAAATGTCTTGGGTTTAGCCAAAGAAACCAAGACTTGAAATCACATGAGAACATGGGCCTCACCCACTTAAGTGCTGTAACTGGACTGAGGCCCCAGAGAAGTTTTGCTTCACATCCACCAACTAGTCCTTCTGTAGAGATCTGAGTCATCTAACCCATTGCAAAACTCAGAAAAACTGATAAACACAGTGATGGCTCGTCCTCTCCTATATTTTGTCATACAATTCCTCCATCACAGTCCATCTGCATACCCAGCACCAAGATCGTTAAGCTCCCAAATAGTTGCTCCTTCAGCTGTCCTCAGCACAAACCAACACCCTAGCTCCCTCACCACCCATGAACCAAACCTCACTCCCTTCATCCTGCAGTCATAGAGAGAAAATATAATCCATTTCTATTGGAATACCTGTCATGACTGTAAGCTTGGTCTGCAAGAAGCAATTTCACAAAGCAATGGGCAGTAGAGGGAACAAGGGAATCTGAAATCAATGTTACTATACCTCCTGGTATCGACTCAATAAAGTGTCTTTCACTTTGCCTTTTTAAAAATTCACTTATGGTAATTATTTGCACTATGCATAATTATATGGGTCCTGATAATTTCCTTTAACAATAACTCCACCTGCAGACATAAATGGAAAAAAGAGCTCTCTCTCTGTCTCTCTCTCTGTCTCTCTCTCCGCTACACACACACACACACACACACACACACACACACACACACTGATGCTTACATCACCCTAGACAGCTGCAGTCCAAGAAAACTCACAGCATTGCAAGCACTAAAAGGGTAAGTCAGTACTCTAGAATTCCTTAGTTTACATGTGCTAATAGCTGTCTTCCCCTGCCCTTATCCCCCACCAGTACAACAAGAATGTGACCACATCACTGGAACAGCTCTTACATTAAGGCGCTGCCAAAAAACACTTGCTGCTGAGCCAGTCTACAAAATCAGCACTGCCTTCCAAACCCATAGGCCAGCCTTCTTCGGCACAGCCAGCTTCTGCTTGCCACAATAACCCTGAAACGACCTGGGATCCCCTCCTCCACAATCTTTGGCTGCCAAGTAGGAGCAAAGAGAAACAACTTAGAGGAAAAAGAAAATACCCCAGAGGGCCAGCAAGATGGCTCACTAGTCTAAAGCGCCTGCGGAAGAAACTTAAGGCAAGCACGGCAACCGCTCCTCCATCCCTGGCACCACATGCTGCGTACCCCCACCCCAGGGCGGGCTGAGCCAGCCAGAACACAAACAAATAATGAGGTTTAAGAGAAATAATTTTTTTAAAAATCTTTAAAAAAAGAAAAGAAAGGAAAACACCCAGAACATGACATGTCCCTAAGACTGTTCCTGTGGAGGCGTCCATAGAACTCACTGTTCTACCACGTATGAGCCATTCCTTCAACCACCCAGGCTGAGCTTAGGGTATCTGGTTCCCATAAGCTAAACCTTAAATAAGAAGGCCAAAGGAGGCAAGGGAATGTGCAGCCTAACATTCACAGATTCTTTGAGCCAGAGTCACCTAAGTGGTCCTCTAATTTTGTTTGGCAGAAGAAAACACTATGGCCAAGGGTACGGCCAAGATTATAATCTGGTGATCTAAAATTTACTCAACGTACTCTCCTCTCTTCCCTTTCCAAAACAGTTATAAATTGCCAAACCAATGATAATAGCAGTAAGGGAGCATTTGGTACATCCTTTCTGTTACCAGGTATTATTCTGGGTACCTTCCATAAATTATCTTATTTAAGTTTTATAACAATTCTATGAACTGGGCACAGTTACTATTCTCATGGACAAAGCTGAAGCATGTTTAAGGCACTGGCTAAAGGTCACATGGCAGATGGACAGATGAGCCCTCCCCCTTGACCATCCACCCATAAGATCACTACTCAATGGCATTTGAGACTCCTGCTGTGGCCCTACATTCTTCCAGAATCATGCCTGTATAAATTATTCGCAAGGTTCCTATAAAATCCTATGTGATCATAGAGAACCAGGATAACTCATTTCTCTAAAGTGTCAGCAAATATTGATTGGAGCTGCCTTCCCATGAGTTGGGTCTGACTAATTGCTTTAGTCTCCTCTGACCTCCAAGCAAGTCAGATTATTTATAGAAAAACCAAGTCGACTTGACAGGTCTTAGGAAAACAAAGCTTTGGTTCATACGTAAAGAACTTATCAATATGTCCTGCGTTTCTTTTTTATACCAGAACACTTTGCCCTCCACTGCTAGCAGTCACAGACGTACAACTGTCTTTGAAAGCCGGAGGCCACCCCTTCACCCAGCTGGCAGCTGCCTGGAGCCCTGCTCAGCAGCCCCAGGCCCGGTGGCTCCAGAGCAGGCTTTCCAAGTACCCCAGAAACAGAGCTTAGGCCTTTCTGTGCAAGAAGTCAGGTCAAGATACTCTGTGGAGTACAAAGAGGTAACGGAGACATCTTGAGATGGTTTCCCCAGACCAGCAGCACTCCCTATCGGAGGGGTTGGACGGTCAGACATTCTCACATAGCAGTACAGGACAGAGGTCAGAAAGAGTGGGTTCTGCAGCTCGATGGGTTTGACTCTCAGATCTTCTGTTTCACAGATGCGATGGCTAGGGAGGAATTTCAACTGGACTGACTTTGAGATCTGCCCCCAGGGTTGGTGGAGCATACTTGTAAGTGTGTCGCCCTAAGGCCCGAGGGGTGGACTTCGGTGCAGGCCTGTCCCTGCACTTCGCACACTGGCGCCCTTCTGCTCTGCCTCCCCGCCGCAAGAGCTACCAGCTTTGTTGCACTGAACTCTTACACTATGATTTTTCTGCCTTGGAAAGGACAACCGTGGACTGAACCACGAGCAAATCAATCCTCTCCGCCTTTAAGCTGTGGGGGTTGGGCGCTGTATCTCAGCAACGACAAAGCTCGTATGCCAGTGAAGAAACGTAGGAGAGTTATAAATCTCTCTGGGGCACGGTTTCTCAACTATAAAAGAAAAAAAAAAGCAGCAGTGGCTACTTCGTGAGACTGGTGGGAAGAGGCAATGAGATGATACATTGTAAGCATCTAGCACCATATCAGCCACATGATAAAACAACTGAGCTATTGCTTTTTAATGTTTTTGTTGTATTGACTCCACCTCATTTAGCTAGAGAGAGAACTTCTCCTCTTTATTCCAGGAGATTAAAAAAGAGGATGACATGGGAGGAATAAATTTAGGCAGAAAATTCTAGTCCTAGCGCTCCTGGGTCAGAAATATTTAGAAAATGACTGTAAATCTAGACACAAAAAGAGAATGTAGCCAATTATACCTGATTTCCAGTAATTTTTAAGTATACATTTATAGCATATGTTTGGATGTTTGTGCTACATATATATATAATTAGCCATTTTTCTTCAGCATATCCAGTAATTATTTTATCAAACACACATCTGTTCTAATTAAGCATGTACACACTTTACTATACTGTAAAATGTCAAACACACTGTAAAATAACCCAGAGTACATTAACACATAAAAACAGAAACTCTCTTGACATATCACAAACAGCTGTGAGACGCTCATAGGCTCAACCAGCTGTGACTCAGGGCGCAGGCACAGGCTGTTCTACCAGCTCCTTCAGAGACACTTCCCAAGATGGAGCTGCACATTCTAGTTTTTGTTCTCTTACTTCGCAGTGACTGTCAGATCCAGTGTGCAGCAAAGCACGTGCAACTTGGCTGGCACCACACATGCCAGCCTATCTTCGGTTTGCCAAGCTGAAGACTTCATGCAGATGCTATTGGGATACTCCAAACCCAGACAGGCCTCAGATGCCAACTGGTACAACTCCCTCATTGTGCAGAAGGGGCCACTGAGAACGAGGAGGAAGAGGAACTGAGTTCATGAATGAACTGGGATCATTCTGTGTCATTCAATGTCGAATCTAATCCTCCTTCCACCTGCTGGTTTTTTAAGCCTAAGTGTGCATCATCAGCATCACTAAGGGTGCTGATGTAGGATGCTGACTGCCAGAGTCTAAACTGGCTAAACATGTTGTACATGAGGTGAAGCCAAAGAATGCCTGGTTTAGCGAAGGTGCTAACGGACATTGCCAGAGCAGCCAGTTCAAAGATCTGAAGGTTCCCAAGATCTACTTTTCACAGACATCTGAGAAACACAGAGAGGTTGACAGAAAGACAGACAGACAGACAGACAGACAGACAGACAGACAGACAATTATGGATAAGTTAGATCTACATATCTTTATATATTTTTCCTGATGCTATTTCCATTTCTAGTTGGTAGGCACTGATAGGATTTTAATAGTCTGTCGCTATTGACTTGCCAGAATATTGGAATTGGAATCCGCTATCCTAGAAATACACAAATACTTTTCTGGACAGATTAACAAACAACACTTTACTCATTTTTTATATTTTTGCACTCCGGTGGAATGGATACGTATAGACATTTCCAACCTGAAGAAAACAAGGAAACCCATCATTCGCAAGGGGGACAAAGAAATCACGCTAAGTGAGTCAACTCAGTTGCAGAAAGACAATCCTTTGTGATCTTACATTTGCATAATCTACAAAGATTGAATTCATAGAAGCAAAAGCTAAAATGATGATTACCAGGACCTAAGGAACAAGAAAGATGTAGGTAAACAGGTACAAAGCTCTGTTTAGGAATGGTGGATATGTTTCGGAGACCTATTATGCAACTTGGTAACTGTTTTAATAATATTGTCTATCATACAGTTGAAATTTTTCTAGGAGAATAGAGCTTAAATAGTTTTACCAGAGGAAAGATATGGCAATTATCTCAAGAGATGGATACGTTTATTATCTTGATTGCAGTAAGTATTTCACAATGTATACTATCTTAGTCTCTTTGGCCTGCTACAACAAAATACTATACCTGAGGTAGCTTATAAAAAACAAATTTACCTTTTATAGTTATAGAGATTGGAATATCCACCATCAGAGCTTACTCTCTAGTTTGTATGTGGCCCCTTTTCACTGTGTCCTTACATTGAGTAAGGGAATCCTTGGGATCTAAGATAAGTCACAAGGGCTTGTTCATGACATAGGTACCTCTCAACAAGTCTACCTCCAAGTACCTCTTGGGCACTAGGATTTTAACATGGTTTTAGCAGAGACACAAATACTCAAACAGTAACACATACATATATGAAAACATAATGTTGTATACCTTAAATATACACCATTTTACTCTACTTCTACATCATTAGAACATAGATAGATGATAGATGATAGATAGATAGATAGACATAAGATAAATAGACATATAATCCATCATAAAATGAGAAGTCTTTTTACTAAATGATAGTGAAAAATCTAGAAAACTACATGGAAAAGAGTAAACCTCAATACTACCATGACACCAGATATAATCTATTGATCATAATCTAAACATAAAAACTATAGTTATGAAACTCCCAGAAGAAGGCATAACGAAATATCTTCATGACCTTAGTGTAGGAAACATTTCTGAAAAGAATAGAAGCAGCTAACTGAAATGAAAAGTTAATACAATAAACTACATCAAAGTTCAAAACTTTTTTATCCAAAGAGACTATTTAGAGCTGGAGTATATAGAATAAGCACTTACCTGGCAAGGGCAAATGCCTACGTTCAATCTCTGATTCTGCAAAAATTAGAAAGAAAACAAAAGGAAAATAAATGGGAGAAACTATGTTTGATATATGTATGGTAAAATACATGTACTTGTGTATTCAGAAAATTTAAATAACTTCTTTTTTTTTTTTTTTTTTTTTGAGACAGGGTCTCACTGTGCAGTTCAGGCTGGCTTTGAGTTCACTTTTGTAGCCCAGGCTGGTCTCAGACTCACAACAATCCTCCTGCCTCAGCCTCCCAAGTGCTGGGATTACAGGCATGAGCCACCACGCCCGGCTAAATAACTTCTACAATTTACAATACAAATGTATACCACCCAAAACTTGAAAAACATTATTCAATGGAAGACACAAAAATAATCAATCAGCACGTTAGATCATGTTAAACTCATTAACCAAAGAGAAACGCACATTAGAAATCACTGACACCTCCAGAGGATGGTAGGATGGTAGGATAAGGAGTAGCTGCACCTTTATACAGTGCTGGTGGGACTACAACTTATACAGCCTTTTTGGGAAGGTTATCTGGCAATGTCTTATAAAATTCAATATCTACCCTGTGATCCAGCATTTATAGCCCTACGTATGTCTCTCAGTCCATCTGTGGAACTGTAATAAAATGCCTGAGACTGGGTAATTGATAAAGAGCATCAGTGTAATCCTCAGCTTTTGAAGCTGAGCATTCCAAGATGGAGGCATAGGCAAGTTCTTTTGTCTGATGAGGGCTGTATCTTCCAGAGTAAGAAACACTTGCAGAAGGCAGCTGGACAGGCTAGCCAGCCAAAGGCTCTTCTATGAAAGATTCAACCTCACTTGCAAGAGTAAATCCTTTATAGCCTCCCTCTTCTGATCCCTAACACATGCATAGCACCTAAATTCTAGAGGGGATGTGTTCAAATCATAGCGTTCTCCAACAGAATTTAAAAAAAAAAATACTCCTTCAAAAAAGACTACAATAAGTTGAGTGTGATGTTCTTCGGCAGGAGGATTGCAGGTTCAAGCCCAGCCTGGCCAATTTAGCAACTTATCAAGACACTGTTTCAAAATTTACAAACTTAAAGAGGACTAGGAGAAAAACTCAATCAAGGTTCTGAGTTCAATCTCAAGTACCACACCACCACCACCATGACCCCATAAAAAAGAAGAAAGAAAGAGAGAGAGAGAGAGAGAGAGAGAAAGAGAGAGAGAGAGAAAGAAAGAAAGAAAGAAAGAAAGAAAGAAAGAAAGAAAGAAAGAAAGAAAGAAAGGTTCAAGAATATTCTCCCAAAAATGACTGCCAACAAAATAGTGATTAAACATATTATAATACATTCATACATCAGAATACTCTTCAGCAATAGAAACTATGGATATGTGAAAACACAGTGGACTTCGTGAGCACTCTCAGAGAAAGTTGGACACGTGAGTACAACCTACAGGATTCCATCAGAATGGTGCAACTATATATGAGAGTGGGAATCAGGGCAATTGCCTCTTGGAATGGTGATACCAACTAGGAGAGGGCTTCTTAGGACAAGAAAAACATCCTGTGCCTTAAAAAGAATGTAAATCGCATAGATGTTTATATTTATAAAAATGTTCAACCCATTCACTTAACATCTATGCTTTTCATAGCATGTAAACTGTACCTCAGTTTTAAAAGGGAAAAATAAATAGGTAGCAAGTGCTGCAGGAAGTTCCTTTTAGCAACCTAGCATTTTATTCTGTTGTTTGATTTGTTTCTTAACTTCCTTGTCAACGTTCTCCTGACTTCCTGAATAATCTTCTTGTATCCAAATACTTGTCCCAGGTAGTGCCTCTCAGAAAGGCTGTGTTAGATCTCACTTTGCCACTGAGGACAATAAGGCTCTCCTTGACTCCAAAGCCATCATCACGGTGCACTCATCACGCATTAATTTATTATCTATCAACTAACCAAGAGAATGAGAATTTTTGATCAGTAAGTTTAAATGAGCCTCGTATGTGTGTCGCTCTACCCTAACACAGGACATCTTTTTTTAAGGGTTACATCAGGAAATTCCCCAAGCACTTAACAAATTGGAAATTATTAGGCAATATTACATGAATATAACATAATAAAACTGGAAATTAATAACAAATGTTCAAATAAACAAACTGAAACTAAGCCTTTCCAAATCCCTGGGAATTAAAAAAGAAACATCATTCTTAAATAATGACAGAGTCAAGACACAAATTTAAAAACATAATAGCAAATAAATGTGAGTGTATATGAATATATACATATATATATACATGCCTAGATATATACATTTATAGGATATAACTAAAGCTAAGCTCATATATATCTAGCCACAAATATTTGATACTTCTTTTTTAAGTGTCACAATAAAATCTCAAGAAGCTAAGAAAATGACAAACTGTAGCTTAAGCAAAGAAGATAATGAAAGTAAATAAATACATAAATGGATTAAAGCACAGAAAAACAAAATTGACAAATGATACCAAGAACAAATTCTTTGAAAATTCAATAAAGCAGATAAATCTCTTGATAATAATCAAAAACAAAGATAGCATAATCATAAAAAAAAAATCCTTTAAGAATGAAAGATGGTAGAAGAATGTGGCACAAAAGTTTTTTTTTTTTTTTTTTTTTTTTTGGTGGGACCAGGGTTCAAACTCACGACCTTACACTTGCCAGGCAGGCACTTGTGCCATGGAGCTATCTCCCTCGCCCAAGATTTTTAAACTATTACTAAAAATCACTAGTTACATACAGTAGCAGTAAATCTCTACTGAGATGGATAACTTTTATCAAAGACAGGTATAAGGAAAAATAAAATTAATCAACATATAAAGTTATTTTAGTGAAAATTCTGGAGCCTGATAATTTTACAGGTAAAATATTATAAATCTTCAAAGAGTAGAACATTCTTATTCTACATAAACTTCCACTGAACAAAAAAATTGAACTTTTCCCAATTTATTTTATACTCTGATCTCCACACTGACAAAATGGCACATGCATGCACACATACACACAAATATATGTGTCCAGAGGAACACTGACGTGGCAGGTCAGGTTACAAGACCTTAGAAAGATTGCTTACAAGATCGGCCAAGGCCAGACATCAGGGCATCCACCTGTAATCCCAGCACTCGGGAGGCTAAGGCTGGAGGACTGTCATGAGTTTGAAGTCAGCCAGGTCTGGACAGTAAGTTCAAAGCCAGCCCAGACTATATCACAAAATCCTGTCTCAATAAAAAGAAAGAAAGAAAATGGACCATTGGCAGGCATCTGGGTACTCAGAATTCACGTTGGTTTCTACCTTCTAATTGATAAGTGACCAACTATGCCTTACTCATGTGTTCCAGTAATTTGTTTGATGCTAATACCAGCTTCTGTTTTACAGTCTAGAGTTTTGGTTTTATGCCAATTGGAGGTTTTCTATATCTTCTCCTAAAAAAAAAAAAAAAAACCACCCTGGGTACAGATTCTCCTCTGAAATTCGCCAGTGGTGATCATTTCACATGTGTTACAATACTCATTGCTAGGGGAACTGAATCATCCTATATGCGCCCACTAAAGAGAGCTCCTGTGTCCGTGCCTGGATTCTCCTGTGCCCTCCATCCCGGCTGCTTCCCCTTTGCTGATGTGACTCTGCATTCTGCTGTAATAAGTCACAGCATCAGTGTGACTACAGGTCGAGTCCTGGGAATCCTCTCCAGTTAACAAGCCTGAGAATGGTCACCACAATCGGCAATGCCTGCTATGTGTAAATACTGAAATGCTACGTGGGAAACTAACAAACACTAAAATAATAATTTACAAAGGTGAAGTTTAGATTCACTAAGTATTAACAATTTCAACACCAAGTACACAATCTAATAACGTCATAGCTCATGTCAACAAACTTTCAGAATGTGATGTTATCAAGAGAGTGTGAAAAGATATTCCAGAAGTTTAATATTAATTCAAAAATGTTAAAACTAAAAACAAAAGGATACTTTATTCGCAAGATCCTTTATTCTCAATATGATGAAAAATGTATTCAAATCTTCATCATCATCACCCTGATTGGTACAATATAATTCCTAATGTCATCCCAACTAAAACTAAAATCAAAATGAGAATTTTATTACAATCACTATGGTTGACATTGTCTGTAAATGCTTTGTGATAGAAAAAGATCCAAAACAAAAAACAAAAAAGGAAGATATACTTGTATGCCTAGAAAATTCAGCAATTTGGCTAATTATCTGAATATCAGAAAAAGTGTATTTCTTTATATTTAGTACAGGTCTACAGGGTCTATAGGGTCTCACTACATAGCTCGGACTTGTAGTGATCTGCCTGTGTTCAGCCTCCCAAGAACTAGGATTATAGGTGCACACTACTACACCAAGTCTCAGTCGACATCTCAGCTCATCCTAGGGGTGGGACTGGCATGGCATGCTGGGGATCAAACCGTAGGCCACTGTGCTCTGCCTAAGCAGATGCTTTAACCCACTGAGCTATTTGGCCAGCCCTAGGAAAAAAATATTTTTAAAACAGCTTTATTACATATCAGTTATTACAGGTTAAAAACACAGAATAATAGACAAGCCCATGCACAAAAACTACACAGTGTGTATAAATCATTCTATAAAGCAGCACAAGTGACCCATAAGAAAAATGCTCCAACTCTATTGGATATGTGAACAAATCCAGAATTGTTTTGTAGCTGGCAAAACTGAATAGTGGGCCAAGGAGATAGCTCAGTAGTCTAAGCATCTGCCTGGCAAGCACAAGGACCCAAATTCAATCCCCAGTACCACATGCCATTCTGGCCTCGTGCTGAGCCAGCCACCAAAACTAGGCATGGTAGCACACATCTGTAATCCCAATTCTTGGGAGGCTAAGAGGATCACTGTGAGTCCGAGCTGCATAATGAAAACTTGTACCAAATAAATAAATAAAAGATTTTTTAAAAATTTTTTTAGAAACCAAATAATTTTATTATATCAATTCTCGTTAGTTCATGGTTTTAATAAAACAAGAAACTAAACATACAATGACCAGACCCTAAATCAGAACAGACCCATGACCCACAACCACCCAGGAAACCATAATATTTCTAGTAAAATCTAGTGAGTTAATCCTAACTTCCATAAAAAGTGACCCCAAGTCACTGAGACTTGATTAATCACCGGTGTCTTCTGTAATTCTTGTTTCTGATTCTAATGTAGGACTCCATAAAAACAGATATGTATCCCAACCGATCCCATAGAATGCTCCTGCTCTAGTAGGCTGCCTGGTTTCACCATACCAATAACCTCCATCTGGATACACCGAAGCATCCTTTCCTGAACCATGAAGATTCCCGCTCTTTGGCCTGCTTGAGTGTTGCTGCCAAAGCACAGGCCAGGGAGGCTGACTCCTTGGGTACATAGCACACTCAGAATGAGTAACCTAGAGCTAGCCAAATAGCTATGCAGACTAAAGCGCCAGCTTAGGCAGAGCAGCCAGGGTTCAATCCCTACCATGCTGAGCTTGCTCTGCCCTGGGGGCTCGCTGAGAAAACAATTGAGACTGCATGATGGCACATGCCTGTAAGCCTAGCATCATTTTTATCACTATTTTATATTCTTTAAAACAAAGTTAAATGAAAGAAATTAATTCAATAAAACAAAATTCTAAAAACATAATAGGTGACTAGAATGTAACCTGTACCCAAAAGGAGTGAGAAAAAGTAAAAGGAAATGATCAAAACACTTATAATTTAAAAATAAATAGTACCAGAAATCAGTAAATAAAGTACAACAAATGTCACAAAAGCTATAAGGAACTTTCATATATACATAAAGGGCCTTTGTCAAAAGATCAACAAATAAGTAAACAGAATACATAAAAAAGTTACAAGAGAAAAAATTATAGGCAAACAAACAAAGAAAAATAAAAATATTCAAATGCAATTTAATTATAAAATTAGTCACTTTCTTAAAAATAGTATAACCTTATATTCATGGGTAGAATAAAAAGAAACTCACAGATGGTGGATTGTAGATGGTATAATCATTTTGCAAAGTGGATGCTTTTTTGCTTTGTTTTGTTTTTTTGTTTTTGCTTTACTGGCAGTGCATGTGAAGAATTTGAAAATATTCCTATCAGTCAACCTATCTAGTTTAAAAACAAGCAAAAATGATCCATGCACCAGGACACCAATAGGAATGCTATTTATATCAACAAAGAAGGGACAACTGAAATGCTTCAGAATAAAAAAACATTGTGGTACAGTCAAAAGAAATTATTCATTTATTTCTAATATACATAAAAAAATTTTAGTGATATGGGAAAATGCTATGTCAAATATTAAAACTAAATAGAAAAAACATAAAAGTATTAATCTATTAAGAACTATATGACTTCAGTTATATTAGCAATTTATATATCATATATATGTATTTAAAATATGTAGACATATATGAGCCAAATATTTACATATACAAAATATTCCATATATATATTATTATATATACATGTATATACATATATGACAAAATGTAACTTGATTATTTCACAGTACTGGAATTTTGAGATACTTTTTCATTCTGTTTCATCACTTCTTCCACTTTCTATAATCAGCTGGGGAGGAAAACATAGCTTTAAAAATACTTTTTTAAAAAAGTTTGTCCAAGTTTTTTGTCTCAGTAAGCTATTAGAAGAGATTTTTTTAATGGATTTGAAATAAAAATGACACAATGTCTGTTGGCACCTGGGGCACAGGGTAACCTGATTAGACACTGTCAAAGAAGAAAGGCTCCAGGGGTAGATGTGCCCTCCATTCAGGCCAAGGTGACCTTGGAAAATCTCTACAACTTTCTGGAAACTTCCTGCTCTTATCATGTGCACAAAAAGGTAGGTTATTAATCCCAGGGAACACTGAAGTCTATAACAGTTGCAAGAAGTTTCCAAATGCCCTTTTTTTTTTTTTTTTTTTTTAATTTTTGAAACCAGTTACACAGGGTTCCAACTAAGATTTGCAACTAGAAAGGCCTTTGAAATCCATGATTTTGCTCACATGCAGTAGAAACTGCTACGAAAGTGTTATTCTGTAATTCCATTTCATTAATGAGAAAGCCAAAGCAGAACCACATAATTCAGCAAATGGATGATTCCAATCCATAATGGTGACATCTTTATAAATAATTTTGTAATTGTTCTTTATTTTCCAGGATACCTATTCGGTTCATCCTCCAGAGGGAAGCCTGCTGCAGGGTGAACCATAACAACTATTAAGACCTGCTCCCCAAAAGTCAAGTGTAAATTCCATCAACTCTTGCTTTTCTGCTCAGTCACCCAAGTCTCTAGTTGCCTTACTAGTATGGAGTCTAGTTTCTCCCTCTTACCCTTGGAGAACCCAATTTGGCTGAGAACACTGCTGCAGGACTATCTCATGGGCTGGTACCCACGCATCCTCCTTGCAGCATCACCTGCGTCCTCAGTGCCTAGCTCCTCGGAAGGAGCTGCCACGTGGGTCTTCAAGAGCCAGTTCTTTGTGCTTTGTTCATGATCATGACCACACCCAGCTGCCACTTGGACTCAGAGATTTTGATGGAAGTAGGATCAGGACCCACTAACACGGAGTCCCAGGTAAACCTAGAGCCTCCCCTAAGGTCTTAACTTAGTCTCTCTCTCTCTCTCTCTGTCTCTCTGTCTCTGTCTCTGTCTCTGTCTCTGTCTCTCTCTCTCTCTCTCTCTCTCTCTCTTTCTCTCTCTGAGCCATAGTCTCAACTACGCACTTCAGGCTGGCCCTGAGCTCATGGTATCGAACTCCATATCTCAAACTCCTCCTGCCTCAGCCTTCTGAGTGCTGGGATGGCATGAGCGCACTACCACATCCAGCTTGACTTAGTTTCTAAAACCTTAAAATACAGGGAGCCCATGCAGCGAACATTTTCTGCAGACACAATGGATAATTTTCTAAGCACTGGGAGGCTTCTCCTTGATTCTTTGACATTGGCTGAGTGATAGTAGGTACCCATGGGCAGTCTGTTCTTCTAAGGGTCTCCTGTATGGGTTGAGGACACAAGAAAAGATACAGCACATGACAGCCCTGCTCCACTAAAAGTCATTCCATATCTATAACCTGTCACAACAGTCATCACATCTCCATTTGCAAGTGCGACATTTGAAGCTCTAAGTCTTTTCTGAGGTCACATAGCACAGTTCCCTTGCAGACTTGTCCCTTGTCCTCTCTGGGCCCCTGTCTTCTTTCACTGCACCTCTTCTTGCTCCCAGCCATCTTCCTCTTCTTTATCTTCACTTTCATCTGTATTCATTGAGAGCAAATACTAACTCAATATTATACTAGGAAGCAGATGAAAAAAGACCAAGGCTTTTACCCATGCTCTCCAAGAGTTCGTAATCTAATTATAGGAACAAGATTAGCAAAAGACATGAAACAGTCTTAAACAATTAGATTCTAATTTTATTTCTACTTTTCATTTGTTCTCTCACAAATCCCAGTCTCCCTTGCCTCTTCTATCTTAAAATAGTTGGCTTTTTCACAATTTGTGGGATATATATATTGCACACAGCTTGAAATATGTATTTCGATTTATAGAATAATAATAAAATAAATCTCTATGTTCTTTCTGCTCTATTTGAGCAATAAAACACCATCGGTCAATGGCTGCCTCTTACTAGGTAGGGTAATTTCTTTTTTCTGGATATTTCAGAGCACACAGAACTAACCAGATTTTTCAAGATTAAGCATTTTTCCAATAGAAAAATGCAAAAATGGCAACAACAGTGTAGTCCTCAAATGTACGCTGCCATGAGTAGCACTTTAATTCCTGAAGTACAGAGCTGAGGACCAGGAGCTTTGGGGTCCTCATTCAAGGACTGGTCAAGAGAAAAGTAACCCACATTTGTTTGATGGGGAGGCACTGGACAGATTGCATGAGAGGAGCATCTCCGCTCCCTGCTGTGTCCAGAGGGAGCTGCTGCTCACAGGGAAGGCTGAAGGGAGCTGTGTCTAGCCAATGTTCTTCTGCACTTCAGTGTGCTCACACCCATCTTTCCATGACCAGCAGACATCAGGTGAAATTGCAAGAAGCATATAAAGCAAGCTGGCCCTACATGGCTAAAACTCTGCTAGATTTGGGATAATTTTCAGATAATCAGGTACATAAAATTTTGAATGTGGGTACCAACAGTCTTTTGCATCGATAGTTCTCAGCCTGCAATGATGACATAAACAACGTAAAGGCCAATACGTGGAGGCCCGTTTAGGTAACATATACGTACCTCGTCGCTATGCTAATGTCCACACATGCCTCAGAGCACACTCCGGCACCTGCTGTTGGCGGCTGCCTCCTGCCTGCCTCTCCCCAAGCCCTAGAACACAGCCTGACTTCTATTTACTGGGTGACGTGGTAAGAGAAGCGGTTTCTACTGAGGAAGAACTTTGGATAGAGTCTGAACCTATAAGCTGGCAATAGCAGTAAATCTTCCTGTTACCAGGATGTCCTGTGTACCCAGAACAGCATCACAGGGATCTATACCTCTCTCATCTCAAGTAAAGGAATACCCTCCCGCACAGGTCTTATGTTCAAAAATTAACTTTTCATTCCCTATTTCCATACACACATATACATACACCCCTGTATGCAGACTATTTCTAACCTAAACCAAACACTGAAATACTAGTATTTAGCTATGAAGTTCTTCTTGTATTAACCAAGGTCAAAATGTAGATATCATGGTAAATTTTCTCAAAACTTTCTTTTAAAATAAATCCTTTACTTCTAATGCCAGCCCAAGCTAATTGGTAAGAGAAAGTTATTCAACCATAGTACACTTGATGGAATGCCAGATAATCAGCATATTTCTAAAATACTATTTCTTTTGACAGATTCACATACAAGAAGATAAAATATATAAGATGCATCAGGTCAGCCAGTAGGCCAACGATGCAAGATTATCCCTGCCGTGTGCTTACTAGGATTTCGCCACCTGATGGACCATCTGTGGCATCCCCAGGAAGAAGTTGCACAGTTTTTTAGAGGAATCTCTCAAAAAGCTAACCCTGATAACAATATATAAGAAGCCAGCTCCAAAAAAGGCTGGTCAGCCCAGGTCAGGATCGTTCCCTTGCACAGAGCGAACTGAGTGGAAGTATCCATCTCACCTTTCCTCGCGCCCTTATCTCCAGAAGAACTTCAGACGGTCTAGAGCAAATGTATATTTCATTTGTTATTGCTTTGGCTTTTCACAGTTGCTTAATTATACAGATAACTTCATCATCTGCCACTATACTTGGGCAAGGGCAAAAGATTAAGCAACCTAGTGACATTTTTACCAGCCAGGAGAAATACCCTGCAGCTCTATGCTCAGGCAGCGTGACACATTTTTTTGTCAGTTTTCCTTTTCCCGGTAGGCAAAATTTAACCAATTCTTTGTTAGCGAAGGTCTAGTTGGTCCCCAAGGGAAAATTACAGGAGTGAAGATACAACCTCGGCCATCCCACATATGAGCTTTAAAAGGATAGATTTCTAGGTCCAGCCACAGTTTTGAAATTAAGTCTTTTAAAAAAAATAGGTTTGTTGCTATGGATTTAAGGGGCAGAAGGGCCAGGGTTTGCTTACAGTTCTCAAAAATAACAGTGAGAGCGTATTTTCATCCTATTACAGCTCTAAAGAAGGATAATAAAAGAAATTCCCTATTGAACCCTAGTGATGCAGGGATGGGGTCAAAACGCTAATAACGTTAACTCTGTTATTGAGATTCACGGACGTTAACTCTGTTATTGAGATTCACGGACTCGCTTCATTACCAAAACATCCTGAAGATTAAAACAGACATAGCGAAGGGCTGCCCAGCCATCACTCTGTCCACTTCGTCTCCGGGACTATTTCCCCTGACAGCTTCTTCCAGGATAGCTCAGCCAGCTGTAAAATCTGCCATCTCCTCCATTCTTCCCTCTGAGGAAAAATCCACCGCAGGAATTTGGTGCAGTTCGACTGACTTTATTAAACAACTTAATCCATCTCTGTCTGCCTACCATGGCCTAGGGAGTCCTAATTAATCAATAAGCATTTATTGAGAGTCCTAATATGCATAATAGTCCCAAGGCAGGTGCTCCGGGGCCTTCAAGGAACTAGTCAAGGCAATGGTACACACTGCCCCGTAGAGACTGCTGGACAAATTGAGTCAGTAAGTTACAAACACTAAGCTCTATGACTTGCCTATATCATGGCTTCCTTTAGTCTGTATTAGTCTACTAGGGGTGCCATAACTAAATGCTACAGACTTTGAACAACAGAAATTTATTTCCTCACCGCTCTACAATGTAGAGTTCAAGATCAAGGATTTTATATTCTAGGACCTCTCTTCTTAGCTCACAAATAGCCAGCTTCTTCCCCTTCTCTCTCTCTCTCTCTCTCTCTCTCTCTCTTGGTAGCCAGCCCAGCCCACCCTGGGGGCAGGGCTGCCATAGCATGTGGTGCCAGGGATCAAACCTCAGTCCCTAATCACTAGACTAAACTTGCCTAAGCAGATGCTTTATTTATTTATTTTTATTTTTAAGACAGGGTCTCACTATGCAGTTCAGGCTGGCCTTGAGCTCACTTTGGTAGCCCAGGCTGGTCTCGAATTCACACTGATCCTCCTGCCTCAGCCTCCCAAGTGCTGGGATTACAGGCGTGCACCACCACACCTGGCCCATCAGGTGCTTCAGACTGCTGAGCTATCTCATTGGCCCTTTCTTTCCTTTCTGAGCACACATGCTGTGTCTACATTTTCTATCCTTATACAGATCCCAGTGTTACTGAATTAGGACCCAATTTTAGCTCAGTTACCTCTTTCAAGGCCTTCTTTCTAAGACAGTCATTTTCTAGAATGCTGAGTGATAAGACTTCAACTTCCCAATGTGGGGGGAAACAATTCTGTCCATAACATAGCCCCACCATGGTCGCAGAATAATTTGCTAGATGGCACCTTTCTGTTTAAAAACAAACAAGGAAAACAAAATCTGACTCAAACCATGGGTTAGGCTTAGGTTTTCTTGTGAATAACCTTAAGAAATGACAGTGCCTTTCCTTTTTACCTTCAAAAGGTAAGAAACAGCCCACAACTGGAGCAGTTTTCCATGGTGTCAGGGACCCAGGCATTCTCTATGGTTTCCACGCCCTGCCTCACCTCACAGTCCAAGCCGACTGGGAAACTGCATACCTCCCTAGGGCTGGGTATGAAGGATTGATACTCCAAGTAGGTATCAATTGCCTTGAAAGGCAAGCAAGAGTCACTAACCCAACTCCCTCCAGGGAAGATCCCATTCTGCGCTCCTGTCTGCTTTCTGTGTGACTCCCTTCCCCATTTGTTCCTTAGTTAATCAATTTTACCTGAGTAACTGCACTTGCAGTCTTATTGGATGACCACAGTTTTGTCCCACTTCCTGCCCACCAGGTGAGTTCTCATGTTTTCCACTTTAGGCCCGTCTTACCTCATGGTTTTGCTCTGTAAAAATCCCAAGACAGAGTCTTTGGTAACCTATTCAAGGTCCCCTTCTGTTCCTCTGTAGGACACAAGCCGTCTGTCCCTGAACAAGTATATTCTGGTCTTAAAAATAAAAAATGCCTGCTGGAACTCCAGTCACTTAGTAACATTTCTCTGTGTTGATTCTAGCAGCAGACAGGTTCTCTCCCTCATAGTTGGAAGATGGCTGTAGCGGTATCTGTCCTTATCTTCCCTACACTTCAAATTGAGAAAAAGAAAAAAAAAAAAAAAAAAACAACTTTTCCAGTTCTTTTTTTTTTTTTTTGGCTTTTTTTTGAGACAGGGTCTCACTATGCAGTTCAGGCTGGCCTTGAGCTCACTTTTGTAGCCCAGGCTGGTCTCGAACTCACACGGATCCTCCTGCCTCAGCCTCCCGAGTGCTGGGATTACAGGCGTGTGCCACCACGCCCGGCTGCTTTTCCAGTTCTTGATCCTGACTGGGCCTCATACCTGTTGCAAAAGCCAGAGGAATGTGATGCCCTTATTGCCTTGGGTCTCACTATGTGCGCAGTACTGGGCCCGGGCTACCTCAGGGATGAACCCCGGCAAGAAATTGCACCTGATGTCTCACTAGAAGAGCAAATGGCCACTGCATAATACAAACCACAGATGTCCCCAGCATCCAGCCACACGTTGCAGGTACACACAGTGAGGCTTAGGAGGCCACTGCTTGCCTACGCACTCACACAGCTGGCTGCCTGACAGCAAGACCCCTCTTTCCAGTCTGCTACATTAGTAGCTTCAGCACTGGGGAATCTCCTCAGAGAATGGAACAGGGTGGGAAGACTCCCTGGGAGAGATTAGTTTAAAAAAAGGACAGATGCCAGGGAAACTGAGGTAAGAGCCTGTCTCAGTTACTTTTCTTTCATCACTGAGACAAAATACCCAACACCACAAATTAAGGGAGGAAAGGTTTATTTAGCTCACAGTTTGTAGAGGTTTTAATCCATAATCAGCTGGTTCCAATCCAGAGTGGCGCATGGCAAAGGGGCAACAGTTCAAGGTGGCAGAAGACAGCAAAATCAGCAAGAGCCAAAGGGGGAAAGCAAGGCTCTTTTCCTCCCTTAGGCTGCATGCCATCTCTTCCCCACCCCGTCTCCATGCCCTCCTCCTCCACAGGCCCAGGATGCCTACAAAGTGAGGAGCCTGGCCCCATACTGAGTTAAGACTTCTGAACTTCTCAAGCTGATACACTATACCAACCATTACAGAGCCTGATGGGAAGGTGGCGATAGGAGAACTGGATATCCCAGCAGGACAGCGGAGAACGCTCAGGATCAGCCGCTGCTACAGAGCCCCAGGCTGCAAGTTCCTTAATAGGCATTTCGTGTGGGGCATGGAAATTGTTTCAAAATCCAGTGGCTTTAGAGAAACCTGTTGGCACCTCCTCAGTGAATCATAGTAAACCTCAAAAAGTAAAAGTTCTGTGAAGTCTTGGAAAAGTTTATACTTCCTGACTTAAGCAATATTGCCCAACTTTCATTTTTTCCATAAGTTTTTTGCTTATCAGTTGTTTGGTCTTGAAAACTTACATCTTTAATACTCTGAGAAGTCAGTGCTCTCTGGAATTCATGCTAAGACATAGGAATTATTAACCTAATTAAAACTTGTTGCCAGGTGAGGAAATTGCACTTCAGGAAATACAAGGGGTATGGCCCATGTTCTCTAACAGATAAGAGGCAGCTCTGAAACTACAGGGCAAATATTGTCGCTCCATTTCATTCGTATCCAACCCATTTGTAATAAGTAACGTGATGGTGGTGCTTGGCGGGACGCTTTTATGCCATAATATCTTGTTACACTGAACATGGCTAAACTAAGTATGACATGTTCTCAATTAACATCACAGTTTCCAATGGGCCACAACAGGTGACTGGCCTTACCTCTGTAAGACCTTTGCATGTGTGCATGTGTGCATATGTATGTATGTGTGAGCATGCCTGTGTTTCTAAAGGCACATGCATGCACCCATGGCAGGGGTGGGGATATAATTCAGTGGCACAGCACCTGCCTGGCAAGCTGAGGTGATGAGTCCAATTCCTGGTACTAACCAGACACAAAGACACTCAGATTACTTACCCATAGGCATGCAATCAGCATGCGGCTAGCTCTTCCTGTGCAGTCCCTTTTGTCTGTGTATAGTAGATACACTAATCAGTCAGTCCAGAGTTTGTTACACTCTCAATATGTTCAAGACTCTGCGGGACACACGCAACAACTGAACCTCAATTCAATGCTAACTTACGGACATTTACTATGTGTGAAGTTCTGAACAGAGTACTTGGAGAAGTACAAAGCTAACCAAGCTGTGGATCCTGTCCCAAAACCTTCACTGTTGACTGAAGAATAGAACTGCTCTAATACATGTAGTGAAAGCTGAAATGGGCTCAGAGACAATAATAGCTATTTGCATGTCTGTTTTGGTGGGGAAATAGCCTGTGAGCTGGAGTTAAAGCATCCAGTCTACTTACTTGCCCTGGAGCTGGGTGGTGGTAGGACTTGCATTTCTGCAGGCGGGGAAAGTAAAGTTCTAAAGGATGATTCTGTGACTGAACAAAAGAAATTCTCAACAGGGCGCGGGTGGCTGCAAAATGTAATCATCTGGAGAGATTTTAAAATAGGTGTCTGAGATGCCATCAGAACCAGCTGAATCAGAATCTTGGGGCTTGGAGATTTAGGATGTGTTTTCCTTTTCCCACTTCCCTCCAGGAACTTTGGTGTGATCAGAGTGAAAGCTGCTGGTCTCGAGCTATTGCAGCAAACCAAACGAACATGGAAGAACACTAAGGCAAACCTGAGTAGAGAGAAACAGGGAAAAGGTTGGCCCTTAGGAACATGCTGAAGGATGATTCAGGGTCCTGCTGAAAGATTAGACCTAAGGAGTAATGAAGAAAGCATCTGTTATGATTTATGTCCAGTTGTCCCCTCCAAAGCCTCATAAAGTCATGGATGAGGATTTCTATAGATTGAGACTTGATTCATGAGTCACTGGGATTATGTGTTTTAAGTACTTTTAGGATTATGGGTGTAGCCTAAGGTGGATAGGCTGAGACAGAGAGCCTGAACATAATATAAAGAGAGACAGAGAGACAGACTCAAACTGTTGCTCTCTGCTCCCTTGGTTGTTCTGTTGCCTCTGTCGCGATTGTTGCTGTTCCACCACCATGAACTGGATGCTCTGTGCCCTATTCCACTTAGCCTTGGGCCAGCCGAATATGGACTGAAACCTCCAGTAACTGTGTGCTAAATAAACCTTTCCTTCCTTCATTTTGGGTATTGGGTATTAGTCCCAGCAAAGAGAGAAAAGTAACTAAGACAGCATCAAAGGTGATTTCAGAAAATAATAAAGCCCCATGTCATGGTCTTGTTTCCACCGCTATAACAGAATAATGGAGTCTGGGTAATTTCTAAAGAACAGGGATTTGTTTAGCTTGCAGTTCTGGATGCTAGGAAGCCCAAAAACATGCCAGCATTGAGTTGTTTGGCACTGCATCATCTCATGGTAGAGGCAGAAGGGCAAGCGAGGCCCCAGCTGACGTTTTGATAGGAGAGCTAGCTCACCATACCTGACCCAGCCCCTCAATAGCAGTAGTCCACTAACCCATGACCTAATCACCTCTTATCAGGTACTATCTTTCACTGCATTGGTGACCAGCTTTCCAATATGAACTATGGGGTACACATTCAAACCATAGGACCCTAATTCCTTTACAGAGAGTGTGCTGAGCCAAAAGTTAAGAGTTAAAATGCAGAAGGAGGAAGCTGGGGATGTAGCACCAAAGTAAAGCCTTTCCTAGAACCTGTGTGGTCCTCCACTGCGCCAAAAACAAGCATCAGGAGCATGGACAGCATTCAGTGTCGTGGATCAGATCTGCCCGGAGTCTTCTCTCCCAGTGTTTTGTGAGGTAGCGTACTCAAGATTTTAGACTGGCCCCTAACCAGTTTTTAAACCACCTTAGCAGCCATCATTATACAGAAAATCCATGCTCTCTTCTGCAACCATTTCTTTGCACATCCAAACAAACTTGGATCATAACTGCAAAGTGACCCAAGAGCTACCAAGCCCTGCATTCCAGGGCTGCACAGTGGACATAAAGCTTCGCTGTATCTTGCCTAATCCTCACAACAGCCTTATCAAGCAATGCAGTGTTTATCTTATTATAGTTTCCGACCACCCACCCCACTACCAGGCATCTCCTACATCTCTACTTTCCCACCTGCCCCACCTCATAAACCCAGGCAGCAGCTTTGCCTCTGCCTACAGGCCAACCCCTTCCTCAAAAGGCTAGAAAATAGCTCCAGGTGACAACTGGGACAAACAGCCAGTGATCACCTCTAAGATGCAGGAAGAAATGCTTGAGAAAATCTTTAGCAACCAATTGGAGCAGGAAAAAAATATTTTTTTTACTTTAGGGCAAAAGGACTGCAACTCTACAAAATCATAGTCAAGGAGCAGCTAACTAGTTTTGGTTGCTGGGTCAGAAAGCAGGGAAGTAGGGGTGGCACACTCAGCTGCCCCTTCATCCTCTGGCTCAGCTATGTCCAGGCCAGCACAAGGCTACTCAAGGAACATCCATCCTGCCACCAGATGCTCTCTCAGGCCACCTGGATGCCAGAAGAAGCCTTTTGCAAGAATCCTCTGAAAAGTAGCAAAAATAATAATAATAATAATAATAATAATAATAATAATAATAATAACATTTGATCTCACCAGATGCAGGGGAAGCTGTAAGCAGAATCAAACCGCAGACCCCTCTGCTAAGGGATAGCCAGAGAAGGTGCTGGGAAAGTGACTACAGCCCGCTGATCACAATCCCAGGCAAGGTCTGCAGCATCGTCCATGTCTTTGCTGCTCAACATACAGTACACAGTTATCATGGTTAGTTATATGTGTTAACTGAGCTTGGGTTGGGTTACAAAGTGCATGGATATTTAGTCAAACATTATTTTAGAGATCTCTGGGAGTGTTTTTAGATAAGACGGGCATTTAAATCTATAAATTTTTGAGTAAAGCAAATTGCCCCATATTATGGTTGGGCTTCATCTGATGAGTGGAAGATCTGAGCGGGAGGGGGGAAGCCTGAACTCCCCCAGAGAAGATAGAATTCTGCAACGGACATCCATGAACCTGAATGGCAACCATAGGTCTTTCCTGAGTCGTCAAGCTGCTGGCTACCCTAAAGACTGTGGGCTTGTCAGCTGCCATAGTAGAGGGACTCAATTTCTTAAAATAGATCCTTTCTCCGTGTTCACATTGTCCTGGTACCTGTCTCCCTGGAGAGCCCTCACTAGCATGCCAATCCAGCAGCACAAGCACATCCTGGGAGCTAGTTAAACTCCATCCTTAGCCCCTCCAACTGGAATCTGATCAAAGCCCCTAGGTGAACATGCGCACATGACATCTGCATAAGTGCTCATCCAAGGCCCCCTCTTGCTTTACAGATGAGGAAAAAGTTATGAGGAGGTCACGAGGTTGTGCCTGGGTTCTGTGCACAGACAATGGTAGACAGAGGATTAAAAACTCAGGTTCACACAGCACCTTCCCTTATATGTAATCATTTTTTTTTTTTTTAATCCTCTTGACAGTTGCATGGAGTGGACAGGTAAAAAAAAAAAAAAGAAAGAAAGAAAGAAAGAAAGAAAGAAAGAAATTTCCATTTACTTAGGAAGAAATCGATGCTCAAAAATATGAAGTAACTTGCCCAAGGATGTACAGAAACCAGTAGAGCTAAACTTCAGGGCAGGATGCTATGGCTGGGATAATGCCCCCAAAAGCCACTGTGTCACCATAGGTGGGGCTTTTTGAAAGTCACAGGCCCTTGGGGGAGATGCAGCTGATTTCCTGCTAGGGTGAGTGAGGTCTGATCAAGAGAGGAGCGGCATCTAGAGATAATCTTAAGTAGAGAACAATAAAGCCCAAGGACAGCTATAGGGGGTTACCTGAAGATTCCTGAAACCTGGATTCAAGGAAGCAGATAACCTGTTTATTCTAATGGCTTCTTGATTGTTGTCTCTTCCCTTGCCTGGGATGTTACTGGTTGTCTCCTCCCCTGCTTGGAATGTTTTCAGTTAGCATTTGTATTAACCTGATGTTAGGTAAATGGTGATAGAAGTAGTGGTCTCTAGTCTGCATTCCCTAAAGCAGTTATGCAAATTCTATAGGCTGTCCTTTGGTATTCAATAAAAGTAAGATTCTTCTGTGGGTTGAGGCTCACTTCCAGAGAGACAAATCCCGGTGAGTCCTCTGAGCTAAATTCATCGGGTTTGTCGTCGTTCCTTTCGGCACGACACCAGAACATTATAGCGGCATCCCTGCTGCATGACTAGAAAGAGTACATCTCACTCCTCAGCTGCTCCACTCCCTCTGCTTCCTGACCATTATGAGGAGAGCTGACTTCCTGCACTCTGCCCCTCCGCTAGGCTGCTCTACATTGGAACCAGCCCTCTGTGGACTCAAGTCTGAGCCAAAATAAATCTATCCTTTAAGTATAAGTGTTGGGTAATGAAGAAAATGACTAACTTCTGGAGATTCTGCCTCTTTTTTGGCCCAGTGTTCTAGGGCAGGAGTTGAAGACTTTTTCTGTGAGAACCAGATAACAAATATTTTAGGCTTTGTGAATCACAAAATCCAGTCTCTATTGCAGCTATTCAGCTGAGGAAAGCATCCATAGACAATAAGTCAATGAACATGACTGTGTTCCAGTGAAATTTTGTTTACAAAAACAGGCAATGGGTCAGAGCCATCCCCAAGCTATAATTTGCCACCCAGTATCATATTGATCGATTCAGAAGGAGATTATCTCTATGCCCACCTTCCTATCGTATTCCAGAGTTGTTCAAAGAAGATAGTGGTTCCTTGAGGAATAAAGTCCCTTCCAGAATCTCATATGGCAAAGGAGATTTGTCTGGGGGCATGGAAGGCTCTTACCCAGGCCAGGGGTACTAGGGCGGGGTTGTGAGCAAAACCAGGCAGACAGTAGCAGGGATGCTGCACATAGCTGCACAGGATGTGCCTGAGCATGCTCCGGTGGGTGCCTAAATCCTTCCTATCTGCTGCTGGGCAGGTGAGAGCTCGTCTGGGGCTGTACCCAAGAGAGGTTTGCCCTTTGCTAATTGCTGTGTCCAGAGGGGGTCCTTTCTAAAGCTCCCTCCCAGACGGGTGCCTTTCTACTCTGCATGAGGGAGCAGCAAACTTGGAAACTCTAGGTCACAGGCTGGCTGAGCTCCTCCTGCCCTGAAGCATGTCCTGCAAGGAGGACCCGCCGCTGCTGCCGCTGCAACAGCGTTGTGAGCCACCGAGAGGGCACGGAAGACAAAAGCCAAGGAGCTCCAGTAAGCAATGTCTGACTCGGGAACAAAGCTGGGCACCATCCTTTAATGTTTGCATTCATTAATGTTCCCGTCAATTTTAAACACTGGAGTAGAATTTCCAGACTTTGCAGATCATTTAAAAGCTTAAGGGATTATCAAACTAGTCATTTAAAATGACATTTTCACTGCGCAAATATTATTCTATTAAAGAGCACGCATGGCACAGGCCGCGATCGGCTTTGGCAGGGTTACAGGCCTTCCTCCACTGCAAACCCCACTGTTTCCTCATAAAGCTGTCAAGCCCCTGCTTAATGAAACATATATAAATACAGTGATGTTAGCCATGTCACAGCAAGCTAATTCATTTTGGCTGTTTCCCACTGCACTACCCTACGAAGGCTTTTATCATACTATCCTCTGAGGATTGACCCCAGCAGGTCTGCCATGGGCCCAAGGAGATGAAATCCAAGAAAGTGTTTAATTTCCAAACAGGCCAAGCATCTTAAATAAATAAATAACCAACAACCTAGGCTGAGCTTTCAGCCAATAGGTATAGGGCACACTATTGGGGTTTTATTAGAAAAGAGATTTGATAAGATTGATGAACAATTCTGATAGCTTCCCCAGTTCCTTTGACCTGACAGAGCTGCTAACCCATGTTCAAGAGGTAGGACTCTTCCTTAAATTATAAAATGAGAGTCTACTGGCATAATCACGGCATGGCTAAACCCTTTATAAGCTCCTCTGTCAACTGTCTTTCTAAAAGCATTATCTCCATGGCTCTGCTTTTCCCTCCATCCTCTGCATTTGCTCGTGGAGTCTGAGAGCGACACACAGGGGCCTCCTGGTGTTTTCTCTGACATTCTATCAAGGTAGGAAATGACTTAGATGGCAGATGTGGAAGTCTTCACAGACCCAGGAACCAATGAAGTTCAAAGCTTTTTTTAAGAAACAAGAGGGACTGGCAAATGATCAACCCCATGAGAATCCACGAAGCTTAAGAGGGTTACTCACCAGCTGTATTTATTAGAGGTACCTGGATTTGGGGAACTTCTTTTTAAAGTAAATACTTGAGACATAACTTTTCAGGAAAGCCATTTCCAGCAACTTTCTTTTTGCTACAAAATTACTTCTCTGAACACATGTCCCTGAGGAAAATTCACAAATTGGTCCAAATGCCTGGATGTCACTATTTTCAGCTGCAGAAATCTGCTTACTTTGATGCCAGTCTATAAATACTAAGCCACTTGGGAATGTCTCTTTACAACAGTTCCACCTGTGACTAGTTTGGGGCCCTGAAGGCCTAGAAAGAATACCTTCCTGGCAGAACCAGAGAGAAAGCAAGATCTGATCTCTTTTGCTGGCTTCCTCTTTCTATTGTCCCCATTCCAACCACCAGCCCAGACACACCCACACCCCAGTACTCTGTGCTGCCAGGCACACTGCCTAAGCACCCAACTCCAGCCTGCTCTCCAGGAATATCCTGGCATCTCGGCAGGAATACTGGGAGAAAGACCTGGAGGGACACATCTGCTTAGCCTACTCCCCAGTCTGGCCACTCCCACCATTCTAGACCAGCATTTCCCAGGATGCATCTGGGCAATCTAAAACAAAGAGCCTAGAACTTGAGGAAATTATTTTTTAAGACTACGAACATAATGTTCTGTAGGTGGTTCAAAACTAACTTCTTTGTTGAAGACCCAAGAAAGTCCTGCAGGAAAGATACGTGCTCACTTTTATGTAACTTAGCACTTGGCAATCTTATCTATCAAGTGAAAACCATACTCAAATAATAATGTGTTAACAAGAAACCTTGTGTTGGAAACTCTGGTAGGACTTGGTCAAACACAAACTACCACGAGCAAGGAAACCCTAAAGGTAGCAAGTCCATAATCCCCAAACAACATAACGTATAGTCAGCACAGGAGCTCCGAAGCAATAGCGCAACATGCTAGCCTATAACAACTCTGACTTCTCAAGAAACAACAAGGTATCGGTTTCCTCATACCGTTCACTCAAGCAAATACCACGTGGTGTGTGCAGCTATATACAACTGACACAAAGGTATTTGCACACCAACCTTCCAAACCATCAAGGGGAGAGGAAAATTTGTTTCTGGGAAAAAACTGAACTCCGCACTGCCAACACCAATAGTCTTCCTCCACAACAGACTTAGTACCAGTGCCAAAAATCACTCCCAGTTCCCTTTTTAATTCTGCCCTCCTTTATCCACTAAGACTGGGGGAAGATTATTTTCATTAGAATTAGACAGCCACCTGCAGCTAGATCTTTAGCTGTTATTAGTGTTCTGTTTAAGCCCTTTCACAACAAGCTCAGTGAAAAAGACAGTGGACTTTTGAAGTTGCCCAGCGCTATCTTTGGTGATTTTCTCAAGTTAACAACCTCCATACCAGCCAGATGTGCTGGCTCGGGAGGTGATAATCTTCTCCCCAGGGTCGTGGTCAGGAATTAGGGGATCTGGGATAAATTACAGAAGCAGTCTCTGCCAAGAACTCCCTTCACCTGATCTCGCGCTGGGCCTGCTTCACGCATCCTTACGATGCGTGAAGGTACGATGCTCAGGTGCTTGGCCACCATCGGTCTCCTAAAATCCTCCAGTAACTCAGGCCCTATCCACCTCTTGCCCAAGCTTCGCACCCACTCAGACATTTAGGTGCAGGTTCTAATCTGGAGCAGCACCTCTCACCAGTACTGACTCAAAATGACTTCTAGTGGAGAACATGAACAGTTTCCCTTCACTTTAGAATCCCTACAACGCAACCCATGGCACTTGTCATAACAAGCCTTTGCATTTGCCTGTCCATTTAGGATCACAAAAAGACTTCACATGCAAATGCCCCCATTGGTAGTCACAAAATACTGTCACCACGATTTGGGGACAAGCTCTAAGAGTGTTTATTACCTGGGTGACTGATTGCACTTTGGTTCCCTTTTTCTGGATCAGTAGCTAAAAGAGCCCAAGCTCAAGTATGAGATGGTTCTCATGAAGAATAACAAAGAGAAGATTCAAATTTTTTTCCTGTGACTAAGACAGAGGTCATGATGCCCAAGTTCTAAGACCAATGAGCCCCTTAATTCCTACTTAGACTTAGGCACAACAGAGACTCTTTCCACCAACGCCCAGTTTCACTACTTTTCTGCGGGTGCAACAGAATTGGAAGGTTGCTATTTCTAATTGTTTCTTTAATTTGTTTTCCAACTAATGAGTGCTCGTCTTCTCTACTGCTAACACTTTTTTTTTTCCACAGATGAAAGTAGAACATTATTAGAGGAGTTAAAACAATAACAAGCTCAGAAGAAAAGCTTCTAAGAAAGCAGATTCACTACTATTAAAATCCTGGCTTCATTAGCTGTGCAGAAAAAAAAATGGCTGCTGCCAGTTTGGCTCTGTTCTGTAGAAGAGTCTCAGCAGTCCCGAAGGCTTCCGGGTTATTAAAAGCTCCTAAGGTCGCCTCTGGCTCAGGGCTTTCTCGTAGTTTGCTGTCTAAGAATGCATCAGATGGCACATCCTTTCAGCAGTATAGATTACATCACACCACACTGTCAAGAAGAGGACTGGAAGAATTTTTTGATGACCCAAAGAATTGGGGGCAAGAAAAAGTGAAACCTGGAGCTGCATGAACCTGTCAGCAATTAAGGACCAAAAGTAATGACGATTTACATAAACTTTGGTATGGCTTACTAACCAAAAGAAACATGCTTCGAACCCTGGAACAGGAGGCCAAGCAGCAGGTGTTACCAATGCCAAGTCCAGAATGGTTAGAAAAGGTGGTTGAGTCCATGGATGCATTAGATGGATGCTTTAAGGCTACTCCAGACTGATCAAGAAAAAACTAGACCTGGTGCTTGTGTAAGGGCTGACCCACCTCCATACCACCCTTCTGTTATCTGTATCTTAGGTTTCTATTACCCCGAAAGTCACCTGGGTGTCAAACTCCCCTCGGGCCAGGGGGGGTCAATGTACTCCCATTGGCTGCCCAAATGTTACCAGAACCATTCCCATTGGACTATAACCTAGACCTAAGATACCCAATCACTGTAAAGAGCCCCCGACTAACCTACGCTATTGGCTTCTGTAAAAGACTCTTGCTGAATCCCTCATTAGCATAAGCACCCTATAAAAACCCGCTCACACAGCCGCTCGGGGTCACTCTTCCAGGGGGTGGCCCTGTGCAGGCACAGCTTATTCAATAAAAGAGCTCTGTAACACTTTGAGGCACCAACTCTTGGCTCATCCTTCTCCCGACGTCTCCCGGACCTAACACTTGGAGAAGAGATATCTTTGGAAGAACCATTTGGCACAAGTTCAAGCAGTGGCCTATACACTGGTACCTAAATAAAAGATACAACAGGAAACAATTCTTTGCAATGCCTTATGTGAACCATTTTGTCAGACAGAATTGAGAAATGGGCCCGCATCGAAACAAGAAAGAGAAAAAGAAACAGAAAATTCTGCAAGAAAAGTTTCCACACCTTGCTGACACCCAGAAGTCAACACTTGGATTTAAAAAAAAAAAAAAAAAAAAAGTCTAAAATAATTGTTTTAGCCAGGCATGGTGGCGCATGCCTGTAATCCCAGCACTCAAGAGGCTGAGGCAAGAGGATCAGTGTGAGTTCGAGACCAGCCTGGGCTACAAAAGTAAGCTCAAGGCCAGCCTGAACTGCATAGTGAGACCCTGTCTCAAAAAGACAAAAAAAATAAAATAAAATAAAATAAAAATAATTGTTTTGGTTGCATAGCAGACTCTGTACAAAAATACTAAGTGGTTTATAAAAAAATTGTTATCAGATGAAAAAAAAAAAGCCTGGCTTGGCTTCTCATAGGTTGGGTTGACGTAACAACTCTGCGACTTGATTTCTTTGTCCATAGAGTGGAGTTAACAATAGAAACATTTCATTGTTTCATTCCAAGGATGAGAGGAGTGAGGAGACAGACCATTGCTAGCACATAATCGGCCCTAGACAGCACGGTATTACTATTTATTATGTTTGAATTGTCGGAAAATGATAATAAATGAGCCATCTATTCTCTTAATCTCGGTGAGCATCTGCCAGACCTGAGAGCTGGGGACAGCTGTCTTGCAGTTGTCATGAAAGTTCCTTTCCTTCCTTTAAAGAAGCTCATTATTAGAAAATTACTTTCTGCAAAACAGTAATGATGCATTGGTGAGTTCAGAGGAGCTGAGGCAGAAATTCAGACTCCCTTCCCTAAGGCACAGATGGTGGGGTGCTGTGGTTGGGTGTTGCTTGCCACTCAAATGGCCACAGGTTACAGGACCGCTGACCTGCCCGTGGCACTATCAGGAGGTGGGTGAGACTTCTGGAAGATGGGGCCTGGGAAAGGAAGTGGGAGTGTCTGAAGGGGAATAAGAGCCCTGTCCCACCCTCTCTCTTTGCTTTTTGACCTCCAAGGGGTGAATAGCTTCCTTTTGTTTCCTCCCTGGCATATGACAGGCCCAAAGCAGCCTGACCAAAGACCAGGAACTGAACAAAGAGCCAAAAGAACTCTTTCCTTTGTTAAGGTGATCTCCTCTGCTGCTTGAGATAACAGCAGAAAGCTAGCACAGGGGACCTCGCATGCACCACCTATCTCCCAAGTGCCTCTCTCTACCTGCCCACAGCCAGGTAATGGGTACTGCCATCTCCATTTACACCTGATGCAAGCAGATTCAGGACATGTGCAAGACTCAGTAGGCTCTGAAGGACAGACAAAGGCTATGTAGCTAAATCTCACCGACTCAAAGACCCAGCCCCTTTCACTATACCCCCTCGCACACATCAGAGGAAAGTCACTGAAGAAAATTGTTCCTCTTGCAGTGGATTGCTGAGAGAAAGCAACTGTCAGGTGACCCAAGAGAAAGATCTGTTGGTATTGTTTTTATGCCAAGTTGCTCTTCCTAGCACCACCTTCCTAATTCCCACAATCATTAAATTAAATGAGAGAGAAAGAAAACCAGGTTTATTAGTGCACACCTGTAATCCCAGCACTCCAAGAGGCTGACACAGGAGGATTGCAAGTTCAAGCCTAGCTTGGGCAATTTAGTGACTTAACAAGACTCTGTCTCGACATAATAAAACAGACTAAAGATGTAGCTCAGTATAAAGGCCCTGACTTCAGTCCCCTGCACTCCCCAAAAATGTTAGGGAGGAAGGAAATAAAGCTCAAGTAGAAGCTATCTGTATAGTAGGTTACACAAGCCAGAAAGATGCATTCACTGGTTTGCTAAATCCAGTGCAATGATGCTTCAGAAGTATTGAGAAAATTAAAAGATTTGCCGGTTCTCAAGAACTAGAACAGTGGCAGTAATGCAAGCAGAGCTGAGAAGCAGCTAGCGTGAGGCCTAGCTTGTGTTATATTTTAGCTTCCTATTAAACCTGCCCATGGCAGGAAAGAGCCTACTTGTTCTTACCAAGATATTGTGGGGGTAGGAGGATCAGTCAATCAATCTGCAGTGCCTGAGAGCATATCTCCATGGAACATTAGGGGCCTCGATGATAGAGCCTCTGAGCTGGGTTGCTGAGAAGGTGGCAGAAAAGCAGCCTGTTCTCTGCACCTGCTCACGTTGGCCTCAGTCCTTCCTCACCCACGTAATCCCAGACATCAGGTGGGCATTTTGGTACATGGTTTCTATAGGGGCCTTCCACCTGCCAGCCCCACACTGTGCCCCAGTGGGTCCTCAAAGGTCAGGGCAGTAGGCAGAGTTCAGTTCTCAGAAGCATGTAGGTCGGGCGTCAACTCAACCACTTACTAGATGCGAAGAATGCAAACAACTACTCGATTTTTGACAGATTTTGACTTTTATTTTATAAAAGCCACTGAGTAAACTATCAAAGAGTGGGTTTTCCAAGACTGGCAAGGCAACTTGTGCCACAGATCTGCACCAGTCAAGGGTCTGCACCTTGCTGACAACAGGGCCCTGGGCAAGAAGACGACCCTCACAGGTGAGGCTGGTGCTGTTAGCCATGCGGTAATGTAGACACACTTACAAGGAAGAACACAGCCAGACCCATGTGAAGCTGAAGTCCCAGTCCCTCTTGGTATCAGTCTTTGTGACCCAGTCCCCTCTCTGAGCCAATCACAAGCCCAGACGAAGGGCATAACACAAGGAAGGATGCTCTTTCCACCTCTGTGCCTTGGACCACCTTTTGTGCATCCTTTGGACCTTGATGGAGCCAGGAGCCATTGGCAAAGGGCCAAAATGAACAGCTCTGAAGGAGAGCAGCGGCCACTCCAGGCTTAGTTCTCCTGTCTGAATCTGCTAGAAGTCAGAGGTGAGCAAGAGCTCTCCAGGGGGCCTGGAAGGCATCTGAGCTATTAAATTAATTATTTATTACAGAAATAATAACACTCACAAGGAAGAGCTACAGAGAATTAAATGCCAAAATGAAGTGTGTGCCAACCCCAAATATGTCAAAGGCTCTGGAACAAGAGGAAGCCCCACAATGAGAGGTGGTGGAGATGTGAAAAGCAAGGCAGTGACCGGGCTTCACCTAGAAGTCCCTAATCCAGTTTGGAATTCTAATCAGCTGCTCTGAACATCTTCTTCAATGTTACACCTCATCTTAAGACAACATAGGGCTAGGGAGACAGCTCAGTAGAATAAGTACTTGCCTGGCAAGTGCAGGGCCCTGAGGTCAAACTCCGATTCTAGGGGGGAAAAAAAAAAAAAAGAAAACATGTTCATGCTACAGATCTCTCTTGGTGTCTCCCTTCTGCATATCTGCCATAGATTACATCTGTAACACTGGCTAGTTGGAGAGCACAGCATGCCAGGTGCATTTACCCAAATAATTCCCAGCACCACCCAGGCCCCTCATGCCCAAGGAGCTGGAATCAGGGCCAGAATATGCCACAGGTCTGCACCGCTCAAGGACCTACACCTCCCTGACAATGGGGCCCTGGGCAACAAGATGACCATGGCAGGTGAGACCAGTGCTGTTATCTATGTGGTAGTGTAGACACACTCCCAAAGAAGAATGCAGCCAGGCCCATGTGAAGCTGAAGTCCCAATCTCTCTTGGTATCAGTCCTTGTGACCCAGTCCCCTCTCTAAGCCAATCGCAATCCCAGCCCCAGGGCCTAACACAAGGAAGGATGCTCTTTCCACCTCTGTGCCTGGGACCATTCTTTGTGTGTCCTCTTGACCTTGATGCTCCAGAGCCATTGGCACTGGGCCCAGTGTAAATTTATAGCCCAGGTGCCTGCCATGATCAGACACCTTGAGTCTTGCCACACAAGGGCCTGGCACCATTTGACTCCTGTTTCAAATTAGCATAAGCATTTCTCAAGGCACACCTTGCATTACATTGAAAAAATTAAATTAAATTAAAAGAAATCTACCTGGTGGCCTCTTTCTGCTCCATTTTATTCTGTAAAGCTTTTTCAGGAATAAAAAAAAAAAAGGCTAGGATGCTATGTCTTCCCTACTAAGTAGAAAGAGTAATAAGTGCAAGGAGAAACACATTTAATTGTCTACCCCTTCAGAGCACAGTGACCTCGTTTGGAGCGCTGCTGCTTGCTGGCGGCTGGAATGTGAGCTGGATTTCTGGCAGGGAGGATGGAGCCCAGCTCCCCGCAGCAGCTCAAGCTTCAGTCTCCTCCCTTTGTTCACTTGGCAAAGATGTGGGATTCAGAGCCCTTGGGCCTTGCTCTAAGTTTCATCTGCTGCTTTTGCAGGAGGAACAGAAAGTGAGAGTCATCCCCAAAGGGCTGAAGGTCGTGGTACGGAAGATGAGATTTATAGTGTGTTTCCAACAGCTCCATTGGCTCCGATACGGGAAAGAATGCCTGTGTCCCAGTGGCAAGTTCTACTTGTTTTTTTTTGTTTTGTTTTTTGTTTTTTTTTTTTTTTTTTTTTTGCTTCCAGAGATGACAAGCAACCACTGGACACAGCACCAGCACTGGCAAGAATGAATAATTCCTGCTTCTATTGCTTATAATTTCTTGGGCTTTACCCGTGCACCATCCTGACATTTATTTTTATACTCATGATGCTCCAGCTTATAGCAAGGTGATTGGGTGGAAAATCATATTTTAAGCATCCTGTCTAGTTGCTCCTAGAGCTTCCTTGTGTTCCTGTCTCGCTTTTATCAGTGGTAGTGGAGGCCAGTATGTAAGCTAGTATCCTAATTATTAGCAACCTGGAATTCAGACAAGGTGAACAGGACAAATTAAGTTAAAATGTGAGCTGCAAGCAAGGTCTTACGTTGCGTCCCACACACCCCAGGCTGAACTGTGAGCAAGGGTAGCCCCCGAGTGTGGCAGATTCAAGCATTTCCTCTCTCCTACACATTAATGATGTCTCCACGTGGGAAGCCTTTACCTTGGGCCAGTGGTTTAATAGGAAGAACTCTGGATTCCGTCACAAGACTCGTGACTATGACCTTGGGTGTATCATTTTATTCAGGCACTAAGTTCACCAAACTAAAAGCCACTGGTAGTGATAGAATCATTCAGGGGTCTCCCCACTTCCACCTCATATATGTGCTCAAATCACCAATTTCTGTAAAGAAGACTGTGTGAAAAGATTAGAGGACATGAGGGCCAGGACACCTATCCTTTTCTGTCAAAGGTCAGTTTAGAGTTTAAAACACATGCAAAGAAAAGCCTACTACAAAGGGCTCTGGGTTGCTTCTCTTATTTAAGAAGACTATTTATTGTGGTGTTGGGGAACAATTCACATTTCATAAGGGCCAACTGAGCCCCAGGCACCTCAAATATATCCTCTTACACAGAAATCCTATGAAGTCCGTGCCACCATCACCTAGCCTTATTTTGCAAACAAAGAGACAAGGGTTTCACTATGTTAAGCATCTGTGAAGCACTCGCTTAGAAGTGGTGACATCTAAGGTATGCTTAATCTTAGAGGGGAATTTTCTTGCCAATGTGTCATAGATATTCACAAACTAAGAAATGTAATGCAAATCTAAGGAGCTATAGCCCAAGAGTCATCTTACAATGCCTTCAACTTTAGTCCTATGTGGCTTAATTTCAGAGCTTCCCTGTTAGCATCCTCTCTATTTACTGTTGTGTTGCTGGTAGTAGATTCTGGCTGAACTATGCTAGCAACTATATATTTTTAAAATTTTTTAAGCTTTTATTTATTTGGTACAGGGTCTTGTTACCTATACCACACTCATAGTGATCTTCCTATCTCTGCCTCCCCAGAGCTGGGATTACAGGCGTGTACCACCATGACCAGTTTCAGTGGCCAGCATGACATGTCTGGGGTTCTGGGGCTGGAGGTGTATGCTGTACTGGGGATTAAACACAGGTCCTTGAGCTTGTCAGGAAGGTTCTTAGGCTGCCAAGCTATCTCCCAGCCCACAACTCTGTATTTTTAAACTCAAAGGAAAAAAAAAAAAAAAAAGCCGACCTAAGAGCATTGGCCAGTAGACCAATTTCATGATCGGCTTGAATTGGTGGCATGAAGACATTCAATTTAGAGTCTCATCTCTGTCCTAATGTTGTATGTAAAGCTTCACATAGGATCCAGTCTGTGAGCCTCTTGAGGACAAGAACCCTATCTCAACTATCCATGTAGCAGATATCTTCCACACAGGTTTGTGGATGGATGGATGGATGGATGGATGGATGGATGAATGGATAGATGGATGGATGGACAAATCAGTGGAGAGAATATGATAATAAAGGAAGTGTTGTGGAATAGAAAACATTGCAGTAGAAATTTGAAAATCTTTATTCAAGTTCTGGCTCTACCATTAATCAACTGCAGTCAGGAGACTTCATCTAAATCTCTGCTCTTCTTCATCAAAATGAAGTTTTAAAAAAAACTATCCATTTCAGAGAGATGCTGCATCCAATGAAGAAACATTTTTAAATAAGCTTGGTTTGAGTCTACTCAGTGACACCATTTTATTATATAAAGTCAAAGAATTGCAGCTTGTCATAGCCAAAGCCATTGCTTTTACGGATAGGAAAACTGTAGTCCAAAATGAAGACAGACAGCTCTGCCTTGCCGATGACATATTAGCAAAATTCATGAGTGTCCTTGTCATAGTTGGCAGGATTTCTTCAGAGTAAATCTAAAGAAAGCTTATGGATAGCCCATAAGCTTTGGCAAAATGTCTTGATATACACTTTAGAAGCAATACAGTTTGGGCAATAAGGTTCTTTCTGCAAGACTCTCTTCTGAAGGTATTTGGAGCTGTTCTGCAGAGTTTACTATAATATGGGAAATAACGTCCAAGTTCAGCCACCCATTATTCTTGGTGCCTGAGTGGTTCCTCCACCTGGCCCCAGTCTCTCCCTCCAGCCTCAGTCTCCACCATGCCCCACCCATGGGAGATTCTCCTGTCCGTTCCAGGCTGGTCTCCTCAGCACCCCCAGAAATGCTGTGCCAAACTCTGTGACTCCAGCCACATATTCTTCCCCTCTCCCCCTTTACCTATCTTGGAGCCCGGCCCAAATATCTCCATTTGAACACCATTCATCCTGGAGAAAGAGCTCAAATCCTATCATCTCATCCCTGACTACCCAGTCCACAGGATCTTTCTTTCCTTCTTCCTGCCAGCTGGTGAGTGGACATCTGTTGTGAGCTGAACTATGTCTTCCAAACATATATGGTGAGTTCCTTACTTCCAAATAATTATGAATGTAAACTTAGTTGGACACATAGTCTCTAGGAATATAAGATTGAGTTTTACTAGATTAGGGGGAGGACTAAATCTGAAGCCTAATATTCTCAGATAGAGAGAGATTGAAGACACAAAGGAGACTGAATGATGTTGGCACAAGCCAAGGACCACCAAAGATTATTAACAACTACCAGAAGCTAGAAAAAGCAAGGGAAGCTTCTTCCCATGAGCCTCACATGAGCACGTCCCTGCCTCCATCTCACTTTGGATGCCTAGTTTCCAAAACTACAAAAGTTAACTTCTGTTAATTTAAGTCACCCAGTTTGGGATACTTTGTTATGGAAGTCCCAGGAAATTAATACACCATCTCAGGTCATTCACTGGACCTATGACAAGCTACCACTATCTCACCACATGATGTACTACTAGGCCCTTTCTTGAGAGCCCCTCAGAGAGATGTGAATTCCCTGAGGACAACAGCTGTCTCACAAACATCCCTTTAGCCTCCCTCGCACCAGGTATCTCACAGTTTGGTTATCTTAACCTCGAGCACAGTGACCACCGACATTCCATCAGGAGTAGGGGCTGCATTAGAAATGTCACTTATTTCTACTCAGATTCGACAAGTTCTAGAAACTTAATGAAGTAGAAGTGGGTGCTGATTTCTCCGGCTGCAACTCAATAGCCTATTTTAATAAACTTACCTAAATCTTTTCCTTATATCCTACTGTGAACAAACCCTATACTAATGCAGTCCAAACACTTGTCCTGTCTGTCTGTTATGGCTTGTATCTAGATGGCCTCCTAAAGCCTTGTGTACTAATAGGTGGGGCTTTTTTTTTTTCTTTTGTCGTTTTTCAGACAGGGTCTCGCTATGCAGTTCAGACTGGCCTTGAGCTCACTTTTGTAGCCCAGGCTGGTCTTGAACTCCCACTGATCCTCCTGCCTCAGCCTCCCAAGTGCTGGGATTATAGGCATGCACCACCACACCCAGCTGGGTAGGACTTTTTAGAGGTGGCTGAATTTAGCATATTTCATACCAAGATTAAGGGTATGAAAGTAGGAAAAAGGGAAATGGATAATGGAAGTCCCACCCTGGGTGCGGTTGGCATCAATCAATAGACTTGTCATCTGTTTGGAATATAAAGAGACAGAAAAAGGCAGGTTGCTGCTGCTGCTTGCTTACTTACTTCTTCCTGCTACGCCATGAACTGTTTCTTCTCCATGATACTACCCTGTCTTGGAGCCAGCTAACTATGGACTGAAACCTCCAAAACTGTAAGATGAAATAAACCTCCCTTCCCTTAACATTGGGTAGCTGGAATTTTGTCTCATCAATGAGAAAGCACAACACCACACTGCGTACATATGCATTCACCTACAGTATAGTCAAAGTTGTCTCTGTTGTCTCTGTCTCATTCTTCAAGATCAAGTCCTGTGTGATTCTAATCTTTGAAATTTGGCAGCAATGCCCCAGCAGGACAGGAGCAAGAGAAGTAAATGATGCTGATCACTTTGCCAGTCATCCTACTTTGGAATACTCTGGGGCTCCACAGAGGCCATGAGATTGGAAATGTGAGCCTGCTGTCCTCTCACCTGCTCTTAACTTGAACAGGCTCTGGTAGCTCTAGCATCTCCCCACCCTAACTGTGCACCTGGTGCTTAAGACGTGCTTTTCATACAACATGGCCCCAGAGTCAAGCCATGCATCCCACCTGGTGCTGAACTCACGAAGCAATTACAAGAGAAACTGTCTATAAATGATTCTCACCTAACACCTGAGTCTCATGTGACTGGTACATTTTTGCCTCCTCTCACTTCTGTCCTCTCCCTGTCCTGGATCATGCCTCATCTCCCTCTCTGTGAGTCCCAATCTACTCAAACTTCAGTGCTCACCTCAAAGGTGACCTCGTCCAGTAAACTTTCTTTCATTCACTGAATAGTAACTCTCATCTCTCAGTTCCCATTAAAACCTCTTTTTTTTTGACATATAATTGTAATTGTCTTCTTTCAGGAGTATTGGGTAGGTCTTGTATCAACTTTTCATCCCAGACTGGAGGGCTCTTAAGAGCAAAGATCTTGCCTTATAATTTCTTCCTTTCAAAGTTCTGTGAATTCAATGAGAAAATGTAACCGAAGGGCCCCAATGATGGCAGGCAGTAGTACGTGCTCGGGAAATGTCAGTTCCTTTCTCCCTTGTACATCCTTTTCCCCAAGAGCATGTAGAAAATTCTTTTGAATACTGTAGCTACCTAACAAATGTTGAGTGTATGAAGCCATATACATACACGCTAGCATTTCAACTGCATTTCTAAGGTCAGTGAATAGACTTCTGGAGTTTGCTTGGGTTTTTTTGTTGTTTTGTTTAGTTTTCGTGGCACCAGGACCTTGGGCTTGATTTCTGACATTCATCTTCCTTCTTTGGTTCTTGATTTTGTAGGTTCATAAAGATTATTTGTGTTCCATGCCTCTGAAGCTAAAAGCAATGCGGTGACACTGGGGTCGTGTGGCAGGGGGCCAACAACACCACCCAGTGGTCAGCTCAGAAGCAGCCCTTTCAGGCCTCTGGAACAGGTTGGACAAAGTCATACAGAAGCCAGATCAATCTTCAAGCTAGTTAACCAATATAGTCCTTATACACAAATAGCATATGGTGATCCCTGATTTTAGCATTCATTTATGTTATTTTATTAATTTCTAGTATACTAGACATATAGGTACGTATATACCTATGTACTACCTTTGGACATGATTTTTCTTAAGAACTTCAAATCCTCAGAAATTAAACACAACAACCATACCAGTGTTTACATAGAGCTGATGCTGTATGTTATTCGGAGCTGAAAGAATTCTAGATGCTTCTAAGGGAAAGCAGCAGAGGACAGATTTGAGGAGACCTCCTTCCTCCCTACTCCTGTTTCCACAATCCTAAAAATGGCAGTGGTTGGGGTGGTCACTCCAGAGTAGTTCAGGGGAGCCTCTGGATGGAGCAGGCCCTGACCTCTGCTTTGGGTTACCTTTGTTTATGTTAACAGAAAGAAAAGTGCCCAAGACCCCTACCCCCACCACCCCACTCCCCCACCCCTGGCAGAGGGCTGATTTCACACACATTTTCCCCAGATTCCTATTGGCTTGGCTAGAAACCACATATTAAAACCCACCAATCTTTCCACTTGAGCCTGATGAAAGCTTCAACAGAAACAGCTGCACTTCACATGTGGTTTAAGTTAATATCTTATCCCGATGGTTTAACTCTAGCTGGCTGGGCTGCTTTTTTAATATTCACAATCTTCTTTTGTTTCACATTAAGAATATGTCTTTCATTACTCGCCAGAGCTGAGGAATACAATGACGCTGGTAGCAGTTCGTTTTTGAGATGTCTGAAATAATTGTTTGTATTGTGTGCTATTCGAGACACACTGTGTGTGAGTGATCTCAGAAGCAGAGGAAAGTGTTAAACAACCCTAACACAAATCTTGCTAGATGTGTGTGGAATGTTTTCCTATTAAAAACGCAAAGCCACATACTAATGGTTCAAATTTAGTTTCTAAATCTCAGAGCTCATTGAGGCAAGCAACACGCTAAGTCCATTGTTTTCTTGCCTGCGGAGACTCTCAAAACCATCTGATACCTCTGCATATAAGAAAGTTTCATGAGTATGGGGGTAATTTCACACACAAGCACACCACACACGTGTGTGTACACACACTATTCATATCCATACTGAACAGTTTAACTTTTAGAGCTCATGGCCATCATGCCATTCTGCTTTCTCCAGCAAAATGCATACATTCCAGCTGTTTTAGGTGGCCAGTTCCTCCCTGCAAATGCAATGTCATCTAAGGACGTTTTACTACATGATGTCATTGTTTACACAGTGTTGAGTTTGAGGTACCGCGAGGACTGCAGGTTTCTGTTTATCCTAGCATTTGTGTTTTAAAAGTCAAGACTGGGGAAGATGTCAACAAGGCCCTTTTGTGTTTGTGAGTCATTAAGGATATGGTTATGTTTTTTGATGGCTCCTAAGTTGTACTCATGTTTTATTTCAGGGATTCATCCTTGATTCTACAGAAGAGGAATTATTGTTTTATGAGCATATTAATATATGTAAGGTTCTATTCTGTATCCAGTCTAATTTAAGCTTCCCCTCAAACCCATCCATGAGGTATCGTTTTTATTCCCACTTTATTGGAGAAGCCAAGGAACAAGCAAATTAAATAACTTTTTTTAAAAACCCCTTATTTATTTTTTACTCATTTATTTGACACAGGGTCTCACTATGCAGCTCAGACTTGTAGTGATCCTCCTGACTCATCCTCCCCAGTGCTGAGATTACAGGCATGAACCACCATGCCCAGTTTTGGTGACTGGCACAGCATGACCGGGGTTCTGGGTGGCATAGCATGAAGTACCACGGATCAAACTGGTGTCCTTGCACTTACCAGGCAGGTGTTTAGACTGCAGAGCTATCTGCCTAGCCCTGGAAGTTAAATAACTTGACAAAGTAGAATGCCTAACAAGTTGCTGTATCAGAGACAAATAATTAACAATATCCTTCATCACATTCTTCACTCGTCATCAAAATTAGATTTGCATTGATTACTTTTTTGTGTATGTGTGGCCAGCTTAGCCTACCCTGTGGATCGAGCTGGCACAGCACGTGGTGTCAGGGGTCAAACCATGGTCTCTGTGCTTTGCCTAATCTTGCTTAAGCAGGTGCTTTAGACCACTGAGCTATCTCACTAGCCCTGCATTGATTACTATTGGCTAGGTATATGGCCACCCAACAAAGAATACATGATTGGCAGAATTCCAAGATGGCCCCCAAGATTCCTATCCTCTGTTGCATATGTACTACAAGCCCCCTTCCCTGAAGTATAGCAAGACCTGCAGATATGCTGCGGTGGTTGGTCTCTGGATCAGGTTACATTATAAGAAACAGCAAAAGGATTTTACAAATGTAGTAAGTGTTTCAAGTTGATGTGAGCCAATCAAAAGGGATATTGCCCTAGATAGGCCTGGTCTACTCAGGGTACCTTAAAAGGGCCTGGGACTTTGCTAAAGATAAGAGGTCAACATCAGAGAGCTGCTTCTTGCAGACTTGAAGAATCACTGTCATGTTGTAGGCAAAACCAAGTGACAGGGACTATCAGGCAGTCTCCACAACCCAAAAATGGGTGCTCGTTGACAGCCAGCATGAGCGAGACCTCAGCCCTACAGCCCTACCACAAGAAACTGAATTCTACCCATAACCAGTGAGCCTCAGATGCAATTAAAGCTTCTGGCTGGAGCCGGGCGTGGTGGCTCACGCCTGTAATCCCAGCACTTGGGAGGCTGAGGCAGGAGGATTGGTGCAAGTTCGAGACCAGCCTGGGCTACAAAAGTGAGCTCAAGGCCAGCCTGAACTGCATAGCGAGACCCTGTCTCAAAAGACCAAATAAATAAATAAATAAATAAATAAATAAATAAATAAATAAATAAAAAATAAAGCTTCTGGCTGGCACTAATTTCAACCTGATGGACCCTAAGAAAAGGACCCAGCTGATGTCGCCAACACTCCTGACCCCAGAAATAGTAAAAATCATAGATTTGTGGTGTTCCAGCCCTTAGGTTCTTACATAGCAACTGAACGGAGCAAAATCGCTTCGTTCTTGATAGCTGAGAAGCAGAGCAGGGGAAAAGCATCAAACAGGAATGAGAGAGGAAACAGATATAGTATGAAGGACATGCCTTCATAACCCATACAGACACACCCTGGAGCATACTTCACGATCTGCTAGGCATTTCCTAATCCAGTAAAGCTGACATATCAGAATGAGCAGCCACACCTCTCTCCTTCTTGTTGTAGTAGGGGTGGTGCAGTGAGCCATCTTGGAATGTAAGGATGACAGCATCACTCTGAGGAGGGTAAGGCAACAAGACAAGAGGAATCTGACTCCTCAAGCTACAAGGCTTCCTTGTCAGTGATGAACTGCTTATACTTATACTCTTACCTGAACACAAAATAGGCTTCAGTCTTGCTTGTTGAAGACAATGTTATTTGGTGTGTGCTACAGGAACTAAACTACATCCTGCCTAACTGGGAGAGCCCAAAATGACCAGCCTTAAGTCCATTCACCAACACCTTCACTCCCCTGCCTCCCTGGTACCAAATGGCATTGCTAGAGAATTGGAGTCAAACACTGCAAGAGCCAGATGAGATTGTAACTGCCTATAAACTAATCAAACAGACAAAGAAGGAGCACCCAGACCACCTTGACTGCAAGGATACATGAGAAAATGGGGATGTCATAGGATATGAACTGCACCCCAGTTCTGAGACATATAGCAACATGATGGAGAACCAGCTTCATCATTCAGCATCTTTGGGTGATGCAAAGTTCAGCTGGTCTGTCATGTTACTTAGCATTAAGTGGGAAAACAAAACAGTTTCATTTGGTTAGGTTTCTACTAGTCAGATGAGACTTGCACTAAGCAGACACCGCCAGCCACAAGGAGACATTCCTTGTGGATGGTCCACACATGGCTGCCTACAGCCTCAGCCCAGCTGCACAGTCCAATCACCTGTAGCCAGAATACTTGTTTTCCCTCCACCCAAGAAAGACTGATCTACACCTATGATGCATGGAAGAGGGGCCTCAATTATTGTATTTGATAGAGGCACTGTGTGTGAAGAGCTAGTGCATCACTGTTGAAGATGATGAGTCTCTTGTTTTAGGGGAAGATGCCACAGGGGTACAAAGACTTGCTCAAATGTCAACAGCCAGTTACTTTCCTGCTAACCAGGGCTGGGGCTGGGCTGTACCCCCTAGCCAAAGGAGGTCCTGGAGTTGTGGCTTTTCTGCTTCTGGAAGCATCCCCTTAGCCACAAGGAAGTATCTCCTGCATGCAGCTTGGCCTTTGTTTGCTTGCATTAAATAGTTTTCAAATTTTTGTCAACTTCCTGAGGAGTGTCATTTCAGAACTCAAGGCTAAAGTTCTTTACTTTAAAATTCTATGCAAAAACAGCTAACAAATTTTAAACCATTTCTATTTGAATGTCTAAATAACTCTTCAAATCTCTATCTCTCATGTGTTGTTTTGATTCAGAGTTGGACCCTGGTATATTTGCTTTTCAACATAGTCCTCAGGCCAAAATAGAGGAACCTGCCCCAGTATATCACAGCTTCAATAATAAATTCCCTCACAGGCTCTAACTTAAATCTTTCTAGAAAACACTAAGACCTTTTGTGCTAGTCCCAGGATATGCAGAGCAGCTAGTGTGCAGGGGGGAAAGACATTAGAGTGGAGCAGGTACACAGATCTCCATATTAAAGTTTTCTGTTTCTCTGGACCATCCAGGTGATAGCCTTTTGAAATTGCAAATGGCTTATACTGCTGTTCACATAGTTTAAGAGAAAAAAATTAAATAACAGCATAAAGGGAAACCAGCAGTGTTTTAAGAGATTTCATTTCTTCTTGATGCTTGTGTTCATTTGCTGGGAGGCAAAAGGAGGCATTATATTATTCAGGGCCTCTGGAAACACTTAAAGCTCAGAAAGACCCACGACCTCAATCGAAGCTTCTACACAGAATAGCAAGGATGTAAAAGCAAACAAAATGCTGACCTTATTTTCTTCCACAACACGTTGGGGTAAATGGCTCCCCCCGCCCCTTGAGGTACAGCCTTTACCAGGCACTGTCTCTGGGTGGGTAATCATTCCCTCAGGCTTCAGATAGAACTCAACCAATAAGTGGTATGATGGCTAATTTGTGTGTTGCCCTAGCTGGCCACAGTACCCAAACGCTAGATCAGACATTACTCTAGGTGTTTCTTCAAAGGTTATTTCATGGTTGAGAAAATCATTCCAATCAGTACTTTCTTGGCTGCCCAACCTCGGTGTGGGTGGGCTTCATGCAATCTGCTGAAGGCCTTAACAAGGCCAAGATTGACCTCTCCCGCTCCCTCAGAGCAGGACAGAATTCACCTTTCTGACAGCACTTGCACTTCAACTGCAAACTTGCCTGAGTCTCCATTTGACAGCTACCCCACCAGCCACCAATGTTTAAGAGTGCCAAGCTTTGGCCCAGGCGGGATGGCTCAGTGATCTAAAGCGCCTGCTTGGGAAAGCTTGGGCGGCTTCAGGAACCACGGTTTGATCCCCGGCACCACATGTTGCACCAGCCCTGCCCTCGGGGTGGGCTGAGCCGGCCATAAAAATGAGTGAATAAACAAACAAAGATTCTGAAACAAGAAAAAAAAAAATAAGTGAAATAAAAGAGTGCCGAGCTTTAACACACACACACACACACACACACACACACACACACACACACACACACACACCGGTGGTTCTGTTTCTCTTCACAACCCTGACTAAAGCAGTAGTGGTAGGAAGTCAGAGGGGGCAGTGAAACCAATATTCATCTCCCAGTTCCAGCACTGTTGGGTCACCATGAAGGTCACGCCTGAAGAACGGCTGCAACACATAGACCTGAGGTGGGGCTGCCTCATCTTCCTTGGTGCCATCAAGCCTACATGTGACAGCAGGGTCTCCCTTGCTAAGCCTCTATTCATGCAGTCTATGCATCCTGTTTCCCCTTCATAAATAATCCTTTCATTGTCCTGTCCTTAATTCATCCTGCCATAGCACACTGAGGCCCCAGCTCACACAAACATCACCCAGCACAGGGGGCTGTGGCAACACTGGTAGGGCATTCAGAGTCTTTTTTTTTTTTTTTTCCCCTGCGGAGCTGAGTATTGAACTTAGGCCCTTGCGCGTGCCAGGCAAGCGCTTATTCTACTGAACTATCTCCCCAGCCCCTTCGGAGTCTCCATCTGACCCCAGCCGCACTTTCTAGGGTCACTTTTTATGTGTCCTTTTGCTCCACAAAGCATGCCAGACCTCACTCAGGGCACAAGCAGCATTTCTGCCAGCCGGTCTTATGCTTGTACCCCAATACTTCTCTTCATTGTCCCTGCATATCAGCACCTTATGCTGTCCTCCCACATTACATAGCCCTAGCAAAACACAGACTTCAAAATAAGCAACAGTTGCGAACCACTGTCCCTATGGCTTTGCTCTGTTTTGTCAACCGCCCCCATGCCCCTCTTTTAATTATCTCTTTCCATCCCATCGCCTAAACAAGTTGCTTCCGTTGGTTTATTGTCATTGCTTAATCCAAATCCCCTCTCTCCCATATAATCTTTTTTTCTCCCATATAATCTTATTTGCAGCTCACTTATTATAGTGTTTAATAAGGTATGGAAATCTGTCAGAGTAAATAATTACTTCACTTTGTTTGCACATCATGTGCCTGAAAATATTTGAGCAAGTAGGGCACTTTTGGCTTTGTTATGTTTTCTTTTTAAATTTTTTAAGGCTCTCCTAAGGCTTTGTTTTTCTGAAATAAATAAACACCATAAGGAAAATGAAGAAGGTATAGGTTTCAGTAAAATTTATGCTTATGCCTTCTTTTCTTCTGGGTTTTTCCAGAATGGGTTAAAAATAGTAATACACATTTCTCAGCCTGCCACTGTGTCTGCCACAGAAATAATGAAAAGCAATGAAAAATGGAAATGAGCAACATGACACAACCAGTCCCCCTGAGGATTCAGCTAAAAAGAAAAAAAAAAAAAGGAACAATCAGGATGGATGCTGTAGTGGTACCTGCTATTAGCATAATCAGAATCAATGAGGTGTCAGGGTATCAGAATTAATGAGCCCTGGGTCAGCCACCCAGGTAATGACCACATACTCTAAGTACACAAAAAGGGGCTTACAAAAGGGAAGCCCTTGGTCAGACAATGGGTTCTGACATTTTACAGGGGAAAGAGAAACAGCAAGCCAATGCACTAAAAGGCTTATTACTCACATATGTATTCTAACAAACAGTCCTAGTCTGGATAGCCTCAAAAAAGTCAAGGGCATTTACATTTACATCTGAGGATAAAAGAGTCAGTCCCTCTCACTTAGGCAACTCTTAGTCTGATACCCCATTGCTACCAAGGTGGAGGAAGATTTCCAGAAAGCCCTGCCCTCAGACATATCAGCTCACAATGACATAAGCCTAACAATGAACATCCCTTTCTTTCTTTCTTTCTTTCTTTCTTTTAATTTGTTTTTCTTGTTTCAGAACTTTTATTTGTTTGTTTATTCATTTATTTTTATGGCCAGCTCAGCCTGCCCTGAGGGCAGGGCTGGCACAGCATGTGGTGCTGGGGATCGAACCATGGTCCCTGCAGCAGCCCAATCTTCCCTAAGCAGGCGCTTTAGACCATTGAGCCATCCTGCCGGGCCCCTGAACATTCCTTTCTACAAAGCAGGCTGACTCCAAGCCGCAGCAGTCTGGATTCTTCCAAGATGCCCTTAAACAACCAAGCAAATGTGCATGCCGTGTCAAACTGCAGCTGATTTTGATTTGAAAAGAATAGCATGCATTTCTTACCAGGTAGATGACAACCTTTTCTGAGGGAAATCAGTACATTATATTTATCCTGTGGGCTTCTCTATCCTGCCCATGGCAATTGTAAACACATAAATTTAAAGTATTAAACTTTTCTAAGGCAGTTGCATTTCAGTAGAAAACTCTTAAGGCTGCAAAAAAAAAAAGGGGGGGGGACAGCTCAAAGGAATGTGTACCTGTAATAGAAAGAAAATTGGGTTCTCACTTCTGAAGAGTATGTCCCCATTTCTTCACCTGCTCTTCTCCTCCTCCCATGGTGTTGCAGCCCATGGGCCAGCCCTGTTTCTAGGATCTCTTTCCAATAAAGAATCTGTTTCTCTCTTTTGAGCTCAGGAAAGTTGCCCTTTTATGTGCAGAGAAAATAAAGACTCCCCGATGACCTCTTCTGGCATTGCCTGGCCTTCCCTGTGGCCTGGTCCTGAAAACCACCTCCTTACTGTGAGCATGCTCCCTTTTGCATTGAGAACATCTGTCTACCTCATGCCTCTACATGATCAAAATGCTCAGCCAGCTAAAGGATTGGGGGGCCCCTCCTTGTAGGACCCATATGTGAGAAGCGCAGACCAACTCGTGTAGCTCAGTGGTTGGTGGAGCAACCTAACGCCAGTGTGTGTGCCCACGGCCTCTTCCTGACCTTTTCACTCAGTTTGAATGGCCTCAACCTTAACCTGTCTTCCCACCAACCCATCTATCTACTTGTTCCTTTCAAGTGAGTGATAATAAATTTTTAAAAACTTAAAGAGAGAGTAGAATTGCCCATGATTCCAGACTTCCAAGTTTAAACTTGGAGTAGAAACAATGATATCACGAATACATCCCCCTCCCCTGGCCAATAAACCTTTTCCTTGGGTTGATCAACCACAAACAGATGAAGAGAGGTTCCCTGCCACCTCTATCTTCCTTAACCCATAGGCAGAAAAAGGCTCCTGCTCATAGCCTGGCAGCAAAAACTAAATATGCTTTGATGGTCAGTGACTACAAATAGGAACTCAGTGAATGGTGGATTTATAAAAATTTAATTGTATGCATAAGAGTTACCTCTCAGAGTCCTCTCAGGCTGACAGGTTATGTCACGCTCATAAGTGTCTCTCTTGTGATGGACTATAAGCAAACATTCCTGATTTAATGGATTTCAGTGGTAGCAAGGTCTCTATTATCCCCGGGCTCAGGTACCAGATAACATACTCAATATTAAGTGTGCTCTCTGTGTCTCAGTGAAAGACAACTTCATACATCATCTCCTCCTTACCCTACTGCCCAGATCAATATATACCTTGGGCATCTCCCACCTTCTCATGTGACTGTCTTTTCTGCCAACATTGCAAATGTTCCATGGCAGAATGGCAAGTTTTCAGTTGTGCCAGACGATGCAAAACAGAGAATCACACAATAGAATACAACTCACATGTAAGCAATGAACACTTTGTAGATACAGAGTAAATTCAAGCTATCCTTCTGTTATGGTTTATATCTAGTTGTCCTCCCAAAGCCTCATGCAATCATGGGCAGGGACTTCTACAGATTGAAACGACTCATGAGTCACTGGGATTATGTGATTTAGTACTGATCTAGAGTTTGAGACTTCATCCACGATCCCTGGAATTATGTGTTTTAAGTACCTCTGGGATTATGGGTGTAGCCTAAGGCGGATAGGCTGAGTTGGAGAGCCTGAATGTAATATAAAGAGAGACAGAGAGACAGACTAGTACTGTTAATGTCTGTTGCTCTGGTTTGTCGATTGCCTCTGTCGCAATTGTTGCTTTTCCACTGCCATGAACTGGATGCTATTTACCCTGTTCCACTCAGCCTTGGGCTAGCCAAATATGGACAGTTACTCCAGTAACTGTGAGCTAAATAAGCCTTTCCTTCCTTCATTTTGGGTGTCGGGTATTTGTCCCAGCAATGAGGGAAGAGTAACTAAGATACCTTCCATTAAAGAAAGAGAGCTGCCTACAAACTCACAAATCCTTCCCAGTTTACAAAATATGAGAGAGCTTGTCTCCAAAGACAGTCACCATTAATTCCTTCCTCCCATCAAGAGGCGCTATCTGTGCTTCTGTTCCCTCAGTCCCAGGTGATTAGGATATAGGATGAACAGGAAGTGAGACAGTACCAATCTTGGGTATAGACCTTAAAATGATGGGCAGTTTCTGTTCTTTCTCTCGTAGGGCCTTCAGACACCATGTAAACTATGCTGATGGAGAGAAATCAGTAGGGACATCACTCAAGTGCCAGATGAGTGAGGGATGAAACTGTCTTGGATGTCCCAGGTCCCATTCATTTGAGTCCTCAGGCTCCAAACATCCTAGAGTGGAGATGCGCTGGCCCTGCTCTGTCTCTCCTAAATTTTAGACCTGAAAAACTATTTTTTTTTTAAGTTGTAAGTCACTACATTTTTGAGTAGTTTCCATGTGGCACTAGATATAGAACACAAAAAGAGAGCCATGTCAGTGAAAGATGTCATTTTCTGGGTTAGGAAGTATATTTATTTGCAAGTTCCAAAGGCAGAGAATCACTGATTCAAGCATATTTCTTTTCTCTCCCATAACAAGGTCGGGCTTCCTGGCAGACCTTGGCCACTCAGAACCCCGGTTTCTGTGGTTCTCTTATTTTTCTCTCATGCTACCAGGTCATCATTCCCAGATGAAGTAGCAAGCATTCAGGACATCAGGGAGGGAACCAAGGCAGCTCCTTCATCAACTTTCTCAGAAATGCCTGGCAGAGATTTCTTTCTCATTCATCAGAGCTTTGTGGCCGTAGTCACCTGTCTTAGCTTCTTTTCTCCCATTGCTGAGGCAAAATATCTGACACCCAAAAGTCAAAGAGTGAAAGGTTTACTTAGCTCATAGTTTATAGAGGTTGCCATCCATAATCGGCTGCCTGCAAGGTAGAAGGGCTTCAGTCTATGGCAGCAGAAGATAGTAAAACTAGGAAGAGAGAAGACTCTGTGTTCCTTATGTTGTATGCAAGCTACTTGCCCCACTTACAGCCTTCATCCTAGCCAGAACGATGCCAGGCCAATCAGTAAGCTGATTTACTAATCATACACACTTAATCCCAGCAGCAGACACTCTACATTCAGCCACCTCTAAAAAACTCTCTATGGCCAAATGAGGCTGTGGGAGGACATCTAGACTCAAACCCTGATACCTCCCCATACTATGAGACGGAGAAATACAAGGGTTCTACCTGACAATTATCACCCAGAATAAAATTGGGCTTTGGATAATAAGAGAAGAGAAAAGAATAATAATGGAGAGGCAACTAGGTGTCTCCACCATAGCCAACAATTGTTTCAGACCAAGTCCAGAGCAGGACAGACTCAGATTGACCCACAGAATTTCCCATCTCTCCTGTCAACTATGTAAAGCTCACCTCATTCATGGGATGGTATGAATGCTTCTAAGAGAAGGAAGCAAGGGGCTGCCTCTCAGCACGAACGTTAAAGTACTCTTGATACTTCATAATACCTTTTCCTATTCCTCAGCCAATAGAAATCTCATCATCGTTTACAAATTCTGGTTAGAGTAGGAGTGAATCAGTCCTCTGTCAGTCTGTCTGTCACAGTTCCAGCCATGTGAACTTGAGTGAATTACTTTACCTCTCTGAGCTTCAATTGCTTTGTGTGTAGAAATAACTAGACTGATAATATCTAGTGGTCTAGAGTCAATGCAAGGAACAAATAAGCTATCACCTATGAAGTACTTAGAACAGTGCATGCAAATCAGTAAGCATTAAATAGATGTTGGCAATTATGCTTGTGCAGAACGTTTTACACAAAGCCCCTGACAATTTTGCAAAATCAGAAATAAATGTAAGCCAGCATTGGACAACCCCTCCTCTTCCTTCCTTTGTACTTTGAATAATACCAAATTCCATGGCGTGGAAGACCCAAGGTATTTGTTTTTACAAGTGCCTCTTCAGAAATGACCTGTTCCATCTCTCCTGCCGCTACAGGTAAAGTTGAAATTCAATCCATTCATCAAGTACATAGACTCATCTGAAACTATATCCGCAGATTTACTACCAAGCAATTCATTGAAGGACCCCATAATTAATCCAATTCAGTCATTATCACATCTCTACTAAACATATCATTAAACAGCTGAAACAGTGCTTTCAGCTTTTTTTCAACAATTCATTTCAACAAGAATTTAAGTACCTAATAACAAAATCAGATTATCTGTGCAGTAACTCCAACAATTGTTCCACAATCAGCACTTACAATTACCCCCAAAAGTAAATCTGCAGCATTTTTTCAGTGTGACTGAACGATACAGACAGCATGTAAAGCATTCTGTGATAAAAGTAAAGTTGATATTACTACAGTTTACTAGCTATAAGGTAATTCCATGTGCTTAATGACATCATCAAGAGTTATTATTATTATGCACATTTTATAGGTGAGGAAACTGAGAATTTAAGAAGTTAAGATCAGAATTTCCAAGTAGCAGAATAAAACCTGAAAGTCCAGATCTGAGCTAGGCATGGCGATACACACCTGAAAGCCCAGCACTTGGGAGGCTGAGACAGGAGGATCACCAAGAGTTCAAAGCCCACCCGAACTATATAGTGAGATCCTATCCTAAAGAAAGACCAGGTCTATTTTGATTCCAGCATGTGAGTTTCTTTGAGTAGCAAACACTTCTTTAGAAATAGGATTCCATTTCTTTAGAAATCTTGGAAGATTCTGAAATTTTCTATCAGTATAGAAATCACAGGAAAGGTACAAGTCATTTAGTCTTTGTTAGTTGTGTGACTAGTGTGTTACTTTGGTCAACTTATGCAAACCTTTGAGCCTCCTTTTCTCCATCTTACAGGCTGAGGCAAGGACAGAGAAGAGTAAATGTGAGACCAAGGCTCACTGAGAGGCCTACCTGCCCAGTCCTGGGCCCTCAATCAGCACTCACTGCTGTACCCTAGTTTCTCCCTCCTCTTCCTCTCTGGTCTGCTTCCTCTTAATTTTGAGGAAAATCGGTCATTTAAGCAACACCGATCACTAGCTTGGGGCTTGGTCAAATTCCAGGCTGGGTGCTCAGGGGCTAAAGCTAGGAAAGAGTCAGCAGCCTAGGAAAGACTGAGTAGCCCCAACTGTAAGTAGCAGATCAACCATTCAACTAAACCCAGTTTAACCTGCTAATCATACACAAAGGACGATCTGAAAACTGTGGCAAATCGTTAAATTTTTAAAATTTATTACAATAAAAGCACCCCCATTAACTACCCCTAAAATACTTATTTTTCAGTTTAAAAACACTTATCCAATCATCCATGCCATTTTCTGAGACAGTTCTGGAGGTCCTCATTCAGGAATGCCTTTACAAGATATGACCAAAAATATAATGAAGTGCCAAGTGCCACCCAGTGTAAAAGCAGGCTTGGAAAATATTGTGGAGTGTCCTCACTGCCTTATTCATAGGTTCTCACGCTGTGTGGCTTCTAGCTTTTCCCCAAAATCAAAATAAACATGAATGGGAAATGTTTTGGGATCAGTTCAGGACAGGGAGGGATCCATGACAGTGCAACTAAAGACACTCATGAAAGAGACCCTCCAGAACTGCTTCAGAAAGTGGCAAGAATGATGGGAAAAGCATATCTGAAGGGAGAAGGAGTATCTTGAGGGACATTAATGGCAAGATGTCTTTTGAATTTAAATAGCCACCATGTTTTTTTAATCACACCTCATATACAGTTATGATCTAATAAAATTTAATTGTGCATCCCTCGCTAAACAACCAGGCTATGACCTGAGAAATGCTTCAATGATTTTATCATTGCAAGAACATTGTCAGCTGTTCTTACACAGACCTAGAAGATGTGTGTCAGCTATTTGATGTGGCTTCTTCATACGATTAAGAGACAAGGTATGCCAGGCCTGGTAGTATATGTCTGCGATCCCAGCAGGGGCAGGGGCAGCTAAGTTAGAAGGAAACAGGCAGTCAGATAGGAACTGGGCTTTTGAGGGAGTTCATGCAGAAAATAGACACACAAACATTGTGGCTGGAGGCACATCCGAAGAGGATCAGGTTCAGGATGCAGATGTAATAGCCATGCCCCTATAATCAGCACCAGCTGGACCAGCAGACCCAGATAGATACCAGAGGCATAGGTGGGTGGCCAGAACATTTGGATCCACCCCTTCCCAAAAGTGTCTTTGTTCTTTCCATATACCCTTGCTACGTGATTCATTTCCCTATTGGGTCAATATTAGCTAAGCAGCTATACTTACAATCCCATAGGTTGGTTGTAGTTTAACCCACATTATACCAGTGCTATGATTTTGCTATAGAAAATACTCTTGACAAATAGCCCCAATGGCCACCCACCTGGAGCCCCTCCTGGAAATCCAGAAGCTACACTTCTTATTTCCAATAAAACACTTTAGTTTCCTCCTTTGATCAGGGCTTCATTCCTCAATGTGTGGAACCACGAACTCAGCTCATCTGATATCTAACATGTTGGGAGTTATTTTCTCCATAACACTTTTTAGGTGTGAAGACTCAGGGCCCTCCTAGGAACTCTGAGTTCCCTTTCTCAATTTGAGGTTCCTCAAAAGCAGAGCCTAAGGCAAGAGACACAAGGCCTGGTCATTTACTTGGTGACTTCAGGAATTAGGATGAATGGAAGAGGAGACAGAATGACAGAAGAGAGAAAAGAGCAGCTAAGTGGGCAACTAGGCTCAGTCCTCCTGGGATCCACCCAGGAATCCTGAAGAGCTCTCTCTCCCAAGGGGCTGTGGCTGAGCAATTGTCCTCTGGATTTCAGTCTTGCTTGCTGGAATTTTCACTGGACAGCACTGATTGCCCTGAACTTTCTGTCAGGCCTGTGTGACAGCTGGGCAAACTTCAGGACTTCTGGGGAAGACCCAAGTCAGAAGAGAAGTTAGAGACAGAACCTTGGGATGGAAGTCGGTTTACTGGACGTGCATCAGGACTGACTTCCACCACCGCAGCTACAGTCAGCCTGCAAGAGGATGGGAGGCAGAAAGTCTTTGCTCCACCATCTAATATCCAGCTCTGTGCAGACAGACTTTTACCAACCAGCTCTCCAGGGCAAATGTGGGCCAGGGGCTCAAATGTAGTCTTTGCCTATCTCCACAAACCCTGCCAGGGCTAAAATCAAGCTAATATCATGAGGTCTGCCAGTTCAAAAAGCTCCTGAAAAATTAACAACTGATTCTCAGAAATCAGAATAACTGACTCTGGCCTATTAGTGCTTAAAGCTTTTTGATAAAGTCCTTTTTTTTTTTTTTTTTTTTTTTTTAAACTAAACGCTTGACATTAAAAACCTGCCAGGAATGGTGGCACATGTCTATAAAACCAGCACTCAGAAGACGGAAACAGGAAGGTCACAGTGAATTTGAGCCCAGGCTACAGAGTGAGTTCAAGGTCAGCCTGAAATATAAAGACCCCATTTCAAAAGAAAAATTAAAACTCTAAGGAATGAAAGTCAATTGCAAGAAGGAAGATTACTATGTCAGGTAACCAGAAACTGGGCAAAATCTGACATTACAGGTACACATACATGCTTTTAGGTCTCATTTCTCTGACCAGAAGACACAAGGGGCCCCACAGGTGTGTTACAGGTGGTGACACACACCTGTAATCCCAGCTTTTGGCAGGCTGTAAACAAGCAGATCACTATGAGTCTGATCTACATAGTGAGACCCTATAGATCCTGTACTAAGTACCTTATCTTTTTGAGACAGGGTCTCGATATACAGTTGAGGCTGGCCTTGAGCTCACTTTTGTAGCCCAGGCTGGTCTCAAACTCGCACCGATTCTCCTGCCTGAGCCTCCCAAGTGCTGGGATTACAATCATGAGCCACCATGCCCGACTTGTACTAAATACTTTAAAAAAAAAAAAAAAAAAAAGTCACTGCAGTCTAGGCAAGAAATTTGAGGAAAGGGGCTGGGTACACAATAACAGAAAGTCTTCCAATGAAAAACTATTTTCAGTGTCAGAAAATTCTCCATTGCCTGAAAACGAAATCCCCTGTGTAACAGTTTAAATGTTTTCCACCAGTTTTATTCTTGGTGGAAGTGGAACAGTTATCCACAACCTTCTGTAAAATAACCTCTCAGATACTTAAGGGCTTTTTCTCTCCAGAGAAAATAGTCTAAGCTGGCCTCCTGTCAGAAATTCAATTTTCCTGAGCTTTAACCTTCTCTGGGGCTTTCTTTCTAACCTTGTCCAGGTTCTACATGTCCTGACCAGCTGTAGAACCCAGACCTGGACACATGCTTCTTGCTGAGTTGTGACTACAGATAAGAAGAGGGAGGAGAGGGAGTCTTACAGAGACATTGCGTGCCATGTGTATTTATAGAGTGAATCACTACAAACTCTCTTTCCAAATCTAGCAAATTGCCAAAACAGGGCAAGGAGCCCATGGTAGGAACATAAGGGATCATCTTTCTGTTGATGGCCATCTCCTCCTTAGAGACAGCAGAGGCCCCCTCTAAGAGCTGGTCATCTCTGTACCTCACCAGACAAAGGTCTTCTTTTCACAAATCATGCCCATTCGTGGCTCACCCCAAATCCTATCTATATCAAAAACCAAGAAGCTGAAACTCTTTCAAGGCTCCAAAACACAACAAATGTTTTGCACAGATACTAAGTCTAGGAAAAGGTAACATAAATCTAAGATGTTTTTAGCAATCTCCCTCTCTCTCATTCATGGATGCACAAGTTAAAATAAAAACTCAGTTAAAATATAATGTGAGACCAACTAATTTGACAACCAAGTTACGGGTCTATAATTTATTAATTAATTTACAGTGAATTAATTTTAATTTACCGTCTAAGCCATTCTGTAATTTTGACATGAAATCAATATGTTTAAACTATGAAAGAGATAATGTGCCTACTTTCTGTGCAACAACTTCAAAATCTGATGAGCATTTACATTCAGTTCAAGCACTGGTGCCCACTGCATTAGGTGCCACAGGTTCAAAGTATGTGTGGCACCCACTCCAGCAATGTCAGTATCACCTAGGAACTTGTGAGACCTACAGTATTTCAGACCCCACATGAGAATAGCAGAGTCAAAAATTCAGGGTACAGCTCAGTAGCTGGTGTTTTGCTGAGCTCTCCGTGCAGGTTTGACGTGTCCCCCACTTTCTACACCACAGGTCTAGGTATTGCCAAATCCGAGTCACTTAGTCTGCTCTTGCTTCCTAGAGTCACCAGTGTGACTCTAGCACGGAGGATATGAATCTTCAAGAAACAAATCTTCTTTTTGTTCCATTGCTAGGGAGCCTATTATAATAAATGTGGTCCCCCGGGATATGTTTTTATATTTGTGGCAACTAAACAAGTTTTCCATTGGCATACTTCTCTTTTTCAAATGGTTCAGTTTTTCCTCTTTTCTGTTTGTGTTTAGATTTGAATTCTTCATCTTTTTAGCATTTGACAGCAACCATAGCCATAATTTTTCTAGCATACATATCTAAGATGGTTCAGTTTAGCAAATAAAACTACAAGATATTCAGTTAAATCCGAATTTCAAATAAACAACGAATTATGTTGTAATATAACTATGTCCCAGAAATTGCAAAGTGTGTACTTATACAATAAAGTATTTGGCAACCATTGTATGAGATATACTTATACTAAAAGTTATTCATTATTTATTTGAAATTCAAACTGCACACCTTGCATATTATCTGATAAATCTATTCATGTCTCTTTATATCTTCCAGATTCCTCCACTGGCCAGACCCTGGGGTCCCCCAGGTCAGCTGGTGCAGGAAAGTAGCACTCGTGCTGAGAAAGACAGGCTTCTGGTGTCACTCTCTAACAACTTGAACTTGAAGAAATAATTCCAGATAAAACCAGCTGCCCAAGTGCTTTCCTGGGCTTTCGAAGGATGGCTCCTCTCACTTCCAGTGAGTGCCACCTGCCTCTCAGGATCAAGCACTCATTAAAAAAAAAAAAAATCAAATCAAACAAAGAGAACACTGTCAGTCAATCAGAGCTGCACAAATGCACCCACTTAGCTTCCAGCTCCAATTGGACCTCCAGATTTGTGCTATTGAAAAGGAAATTGGCCTCACTTGCTTCGAAACAGCCCCAAAGTGGGGAAATGAGTACAGAAGATGCCAAGCCATAATGAAATCTGGCAACAGCAGTGGGTTGTGTGGCATCATCCAATTACAGCAAACAGACACTGCCCAGGGGGAGAAGCCAGTCTGGACAACTGGCAAAATTAGGACCCTGCATAGTAATTACCAGTATACAGAGGAAATGTGCTAGGATGTTAGAAAAATCACATAGTTTGATGATTGCAAACACCCTAACAAAGGCACAGATCACTACACCACATAACTCCAAATAAATGTCCTCAATAGATGCCAGACCGTGAGCTCCTCCTAGGGACAAAGCCACCTTAAAGCCAGATCTGAGATTGCCTGTCTCCTCTTTCCTGAGCTCTCTCTCGCCCACATGATCTATATAAGATTTACACTCATGCCATATATATTTTTTATATTGGTCTCTGGAAAGAGGACATAAAGTATGAAGTTATCATGTTAATCCAGTTGGTATTTAACCATTTTTTGCTCACCTTGAAAAACCACATGATTTGTAAACAAGTTCAGTTCTAGAGGTTTCTACTCTAGTGACCGGGAAAAACAGCCCAGAGATCGCCATTCTGCCTGGTAATCAAAGAAAACACTGACATCTTTGGGCTGAGAGAGAACATGAGCATGGCAGAGCAACATGGGGAAAGAATAACAGCAGACAAGAAAAAAAGACTCAGGTATGTATCCAACATGAATCCATACGAACTGAAAACATAACATAGGAAAGTGGTAAAATGTTATGCCCTGTGCTCTAGACTCTGGGTGTATATAGTCAGACACCATCTCTCCCACATATGGTAGAACATAAATATAGGACATTAATGAAGCAAAACAGTTTTAACCTGGTTGTTTGAGTTCATAGTTTCATCTTGGACATAGATTTTAGTCTAATATTAAGATAAAAATGATTTTATTCACTTGTTCTATTGAAGTCAGAATAGCTCATTCAATTTTTAAAACAAACACAATCATGTACATACAAATGTGGGCTAAATACCAACTGAACTGATGTGAGAAGTTTGTACTTTATGTCCTCTTATTTCCAGAGGCCAATAGAAAATGAAAAATGTATGGTACAGGTGTAAATCTTATGTAGATTATGTAAAAGGAAGAAAAATAATTGTTACTTTTATAAACAAAGTATATTTTGAGCCAGGAATCTTAGGGGGCAGACAGAATTTCTCTTAGAAACATTTTCTTCTGGTTAGAAAAAAAGATATCAAAATATTTGATTTCAGAAGAAGAAAGCCCTGAAAATGTCTGGGACAAAGAGAAGGCAAATTGCCTTATCTAGGGAATAACAGGATTTAGTGGATTCATTGGTGGTTGTTCACAGTAACTGAAAAGTGAGATAGGTGGGGCATGAAAAAGAGAAAAAGTTAAGAGAAGGTGGAGACCAAATTGAATGTAGGAATCTGGGGATTCACAGAAGAGAGTTAGAAAGAAATTTCATGATGGAAGGGCTGAGGTGGTGAGTCGATACAATATTGTCTGAGATTTAGAGTGTGATTCTAGACCTCTGATAACATCTGCTCTATGAAAGAACCTTGGATTGGAGGAAGTTTGTGAAAAGGAATGGGAGCTGCCTATAACATACAAGATGACTTGGGACAAAAGAATGAGATAAAGACTGGATGACATGCATTAGAGCAACGATTTCCACAAGAGCAGGAAATCAGTGTGAGAGGCAGACACAGGAATATAAAGGTCCTTTAGGACTCCACAGATATCTAAGCAAGTTCCAGACTTCCAGCAGTGCCTACAATGGAGGCCGCTTTTCTCTGCTATGTAAAGTTCACCCATCAAAACCATAGAAAACTAATTTATACTTCCAGAATTTAACCTAATAAATGTAAGAAGGGACACAGGGAAGGAATGAACAAGATAAAAAGAGAAAGATGGGAATACAATGACTAAAGATCTAACTGGCCTCAGGTTAGTCCCAAGGAATATACAGTATTTAGACATTATAAGACAAGTGGCATCAGTGTGATAAAGTGATAAAGTGAAATATAAAATAAAGCACAAACTATGTGTCAAATAGTTACTGTCAACAACAATACACAGAAGCAGTATGCTTTAAATAGTTTAAGAAGGATGCTATCGAACCAGGCTTCCAGGTTCAGCTCCCAGAATGGCTTTCTAATCAAGAGAACTTGTCCATTTATGTCTCTGAGTACTTTCTTTACCTATAGAACAGGCTGATAGTAACAATAATAGTAATAACATTCCTTATGAGGATGCTCTAGGGAATGGCTGCAATAATACTGTATGTCTGTTAGAGTTCCATTTCTAGCAACAACAAACGGGGTTGTGTTGGATAAACATTCCCATTGAGATGAATCTGAAAATTAAACAAAATGCACTTAAAAAACAACAGCATTGGAAGCTCTCAAAATACTGAGAATTTAAGAAGCCAAGCTCTAGAAATGAAAGGCAATGAAAGCAGGTGATCTTGGCAATTTATGGTCACTTGGCCCTTGGGTGTATTGCTAGTTCTGAACATAAAAGAAGTTGGTAGGTCAAAAAGGTAAGCAGAGACATCTAAAATTACATGGGTTGGAGGGTCAAAATTTTGACATCTACTCCCATGCTATGATTACATGGCCATTGGTTCATATACTAAAGCTTGTTGGTCCTCAGGGGTGTGGTATTATATCACATTGCAATGTCACCTGTGATAAGCTCTAATTAGATACCAGCCCAATTCTCTGGAAACTCTAGAACTGTGACCAAAATAAATCTTTTCTTTTCTTTATAAGGTACCCAGCACCTGATATTTTGTTATAACATATAAAATGGACTAAAATAGCTCAATAATATAGAGAGGTTCCAATAAATACAAAGTAAATCAGAAACAGACAAGTCCTCACAAAGAATGAACCAAATCAAAGCAATCTCTACCTGAATTAAGTTGATCTGCCCTTAGTTTAACTACTACTTGAAAAAAAATGAACCCAGGACTTCAAATTGTTTTCACCACTTTTCAGAATGACCACCATGAAAGCAAAAATAACCAGGAAAACAAGAAGATTTTTAAAAAATCAAAATCAAAATGAAACAAAGCAGATTATTAAAAACAAACATAGAAACATCCAGACAATGGAGTTATCTAACTTGGATTTTAAAGTAACTGCAGCTAATATGTTCAGAAAATAAATTACAAAAATTTAGAATTTCATCAGAGAATTAAAACTACGTAAGAAACAATCCAAAGGAAATTCTGGAACCAAAAAGCACGATTTCATAGTAAGAGGTAGATGGGTTTAATGGCCCCATTCAGACATAGCTTAGATCAGTATCTAAGCAAGGTCAGATGAATGAGAATGAAGGTAACAAAAATGAATAATATAAGCCCAAAGGGTAAAAGACATAAAAGATAAAATGAAAATATTTAATATCTGATATCTTCAGGAGAGCAGTGATAAACAATATGAGTAGGTAAGGACTGAGAATTACAAAATTCATGGGAGAAATCAAACCACATACGCTAAAAACCCAAGAGAATTTTTTTTTTTTTAAATTAAGCACATCACATAAAAGTGCTAAACATCAAGAGCAAGCAGAGTACAGCCTAATACCTCAAAAAATAAATAGCCTCAAACAATAGTGGCCCACAGCTCAGACTTTATTGACGGTGTGCTTAGACTTCCAAACAGAAGTAAGTTGACACACTTTTAAAACAAAATAACCCAGTTAGTATTCCACTGTTAGTAAAACAGTTTAAAAACTGTCATACTGCTGCAGAGTTCAGATCACCTACCATTAACAACCTAAGTAAGTTTTCTCAATTCCTTTTCACAGCAGAAGAAAGATCATATTGATCTTTAACATCTCCTCCTCCTTCTATGAAATCAGCAGTCACTATGTACCGGTTGATACACTTTGTCAATGAGAGAACTATAGAAGTTTAAGTGACTCAGTAGAGAGCCAGAGTTCTTACTTTGTAACGATCCTCATTCTGTGCAAGAGGAGGACATGGGCATTGTTGTAGTTCTATACCTACTTCCTAGGGTATCGAGGTTCCTCCATACTGCTCACTGTAAGATATATATGTATATATATATATATATATATATATATTCCCTGGAGCAAAAATATGTATGATGTTGGTTTCTAGATGTTACAATAGAAAATCAGAACTGGACAATAGTTAAAATGATTGAAGCACATTTATTCAGGCCTCTTGCAACGGAATCAGGAGGCACTGGTATAAACTGGACTCAGTGATGTGTGCCGCACAAGCAAGTGAGAATTTACAGCCAATGAACAAGTTAAGGATCTGTGGACAGAGAACTATTAGGGAAGCCCTCTGACTAAAATAGCATTAATAAAAGCCTTGTCGAAGGTAAGCAATGGTGATGAGATACCTCAGGAATGGTAGAGGATGAAGTATCAAATTAGACACTAGATATCTAAGGATGATCCTAGATATCTAGAATGATCAAATGGGGAGGGTGGTGATGAGCGGCTCTGGTCATACTGGTTTAGCAAGAGTCTTGCTAAAACTGGACTATTCAGAAGAGCCCTTTATTTGAAAAATCACTCAGGGAGCCTGGCTAAAATTTAGTCAAAAAGATAATGTTCATCAGTGTCATGGTAGTTTTTGTTTCTGTGTGACCCTTTTATAAGAATTCTATTCTATTTCGTGTTCTTTGGTTCTGTTCCTGAGAAGGCAACCCAAGGCCTTCCACATGCTAAGCACCTGCTCTGCCACTGAGTTATACCTTCAGTCTTCCAGAGAGTACTTTTTAACAAGGAGGCTGTGTATCACTTACACGATGTATAATTTAATTGGCATTTTGCTGGGAATAGACGTTAAAGAAAAGAAAGACAGAAAAAGAGATGGAAGGAGAAAGAGATGTTGTAGAAAAATAGAAACAAGAGAAAAAAACAAAAGGAAAGGAGGAGCAGAAGGAAAAAAATAAACACACCAGGTAGGAGCATCAGAACTGTTATCAACCTTAGGTCTAGTAAAGGACTGACTGTAGCAACCCAGGGACAAAGAATGTAAGGCTTAAGGTTTATAAATGTACTTTTGTTACACTTAGTTTGAATTTTTGTGGACACCTTGTTCCTTAGACAAACTCATATTTGCCTGTAAATACAAAAATCTTTATGGAGTATTTAGAACTAACAACTCCATTTAGAAGAGTTTTCTGAACCTGTTTTACATTCAGCTGTTTCTACCAAGAATACAAAACTGAAATTCCAGTCCATTTCATTCTTCCTAACAACCAACTTGAAAGGAACACAAAACTCTTGTAAATTGTTCACATTTTCTAGTCTCATGTTAGAACTTGTTTAGAAAGTGGGAGGATTTGTCCAAAAAATATGCCCCCAAAATAGAGTATATTACTTTAAACATAAGACAAACCTATTTGTCATAATGTGGGTGAAGAAGAAAATTATGTGTTGTGCCTTGCTTGCAATGCTAAAAAAAAAAAAAAAGTGAGAAACCTAAAGAACACATTCAGGCAATAAAGAAAAGGCGACAAGAAACTGGGAGGTAAAATTTTGACCTCTCAGGAAAGGATCAAGATATGTTAAATGCATACACCAGCTTTCCAGAATACACGTCACCATTCTATAATATTGAGCACTAAACTTAAAAAGAAAGAGAGAAAGCTAGACAGGCTTTACATATTCTTTTTATTTTTTCCCTAAGATCTCTGCAGAATGCTAAGCAATATATAAAGATGCTTGCCTTGGGATATAATTTCCTGATCTTTAAAACTGAGATTATTTGCTTTAGCCCAGAGAAAAGCAGAAATTCTGCAGTGCCGCTGTCACCTAACCTGAGGATCAGAATGTGGCCACAGTGGCTGGGCCACAGCTTGCTGATCTTGACAAAATCAGGGGTAAAGGGAGATAAACCCTACTCCTGATACCACTCTTTTCAAGGGGAATGATGTAATTGAGGACATATTCCACCTCTTCATTTGTTTCTCCGAGTTTTGTGCCTTCTGCTATTAACTTCTGCATGACACTGTGGGCTAACATTCAGCTTTATTACTCTTTATTAAAATAAAGTAAGATAGTTAGCTAGCATAGGAGTTCAAATGGGTTATCTGCTTGTTAGACTATCAGCTCTTTGTAACAAAAAAATACCAGGGTCTAGATGACCACTTTTGAGTGCTTAATGATGTATCTTCTTTGTGGTTCTTAATATATGGAAAGGAATGCAGGATAATCTGCATAGGATTTTGCAGAAATGCGAGTATCAAACTTAAGAGTATGTCACATATTTATTATAAAAATGAACTCTAGACATCCTGGTCAACTAAAAACATAAGGCAGCAACGGTAAAACTTTAATAAGGATTTTTTTTTTTTTTTTTTTTTTTTTTTTTTTGTGGGACCAGGGTTTGAACTCACGACCTTGCACTTGCCCAGCAGGCACTTGTGCCTCGGAGCTATCTCCCCAGCCCCTAATAAGGATTTTTGATGACACAAACAGGCTACTACAGCTGCTATAGGCTTAGCGTGTGTGCCACGCGTTTGCCATCACTGACATCAGATATAGTTTTTATACTCAAAGACCTAAAGTCAAGACAAGAGCTTAAGAAGACAAGAGTTCATTAAATAACAACGCAGAACTTATTAATAAAACAATAACAGCCAATCACAAAGCAGTGCATTTTTTAATTTCCAAATGAATTACACAGTCAATATCTTAAGAGAATGTAGAGGTTGCTTCAAGCTGTGGTAGAAATGAAAACTTTCATGTGGGAGATAGGATTCAAACTGGGCTTCAACACTGGCATTAGATTGCAAGACAGTCAGAGCTTCCTGTGTACCCAAACACATATATGTGCTTCAAATACAGTATTTCATGAACAGCAAAAAGTCCCAGTGATGTAGTAAGAGTAGGGTAGGAAAGAACTAGTTGGACATCTTTTTAAGCTCCCCTGAGCTGTTAGGTCCGGGAGACGACGGGAGAAGGATGAGCCAAGAGTCGGAGCCTCAAAGTGAAACAGCGCTTTTACTTAAAAAGCTGTGCCGGCACAGGGTCACCTAGCCAGAAGGCCGAAGTGACCCCAAGCCACAGTATGAGCGGGTTTATATAGGGTGCTGGGGGATCAGCAAGCGTCTTTTACAGAAGCCAATAGCGTAGGTTAGTCGGGGGCTCTTTACAGTGATTGGGCATCTTAGGTCTAGGTTATAGTCCAATGGGAATGGTTCTGGTAACATTTGGGCAGCCAATGGGAGTACATTGACCCCCCTGGCCGGAGGGGAGTTTCGACACCCAGGTGACTTCGGGGTAATAGAAACCTAAGATACAGATAACAGAAGGGTGGTATCGAGGTGGGTCAGCCCTTACAGAGCCAGGGCTGTGCTCCTCTAATTGAGACTCAGAGCCAGGCAATTTCTGGTGCTGGCACTTCAAGAAGGCCATCCCAGAGGTGCTCCACCTGCCTGGACAGAAGGAAGATGAGTGAGTGAGCTCTAAGTCCAGCCAGCCCCAGGCTTCTAAGCAGGAAAAGGAGGGCGCTGAGAAGCAAGGCCGGGGCAGGCCATGCAAGCAGCCTCCAGTGAGGCCGGAGGAGCCCAGTGAAGTGCCAGCACCCAAGAGGCCTCGGGTGACCGAAGGGGAGCAAAAAACAAGGGTGCTGCCAAGATCCGGAAAACTACCATGGCTCCAGGGAGGAAACCACGGGGCAGACCCAAAACACTGGAGAAGGAGGCAGAGGAGAGCAGGAGTCCTCAGAGGAGCAGTGACCTCACGGTGCCGCCCAGCCCTCCCAGAAGGACCTTCCTTCTGGGAGGCCAGCTTGGCCCCGCCCCACCCGCTGCCCCAAGCCTGTCACCCTACCCCGCCCACACTACAGCACACCAGCGCTGTGGCCCTCGGGTCCAGCACAGCCCCTGCCCGCACACACTTGTCCTCCTGGACAAGGCTAACACCTGCTTAGCCTCTCCCCGTGCCCCTGAGCCCAGGTTGCTAGTGGGGGAGGTTCGGCACCCCCAAATGCTCCAGCGGGTCTCATCCAGTAGGGCTCACTCTCGTTCCTTCCCATCCTTCCTAGTCAGTCTCCAGGCCAGACACCTCCTGGGGTACAGGAAGGAGCAGGAGCCAGAGGCCTTGCCCTCAGTACCACACCCACAATGAGGTGAGGTGAGGCCCAGGTCCTTCCTGGCAGCTGCCTAAGGCCAGGCTTTCACTGCAGCTGCTGACCCTGGGTGGGCACCAATACCAAGCCCACCCCATGCTCCCCACCCCCCCACCTCCCTTCCCCCAAGGTTCTGGTTCCATCTTTTCCTCTGTTCACAAACTACCTCTGGAGAGTTGTGTTGGTTTTTTGTTCAATGTTTCACTCTTGGACATTCGTCACTGCTGCTGCCATCAGGGCCAGATGTTCATCCTCAGTGCCTCCTGTTCTGCCCTGTTCCCTCCCCAAGTTGGGATGGGGGTGCCCAGGCTGGGTGCAGAGCACCCCATCCCAGGGAAGGGCACTGCCCCTTGGAAGCTGCCACACAGTGAGGAGGGGCCATGCAGACTATGGAAGGGTGTAGGGGCCACTAGCTTCCCCAGTTCTGTTGGGAAGGGTGGCCATTATTTGTCCCAGCCTTGGGCTACCCCTCTGGTTTCCTATTTGCAGTTACATGAATAAAAAATATCCTCTTCTGGGAAAAAAAAAACTAGTTAAACAAGTGATCATGACCTGTCAATGATGGAAGATCCACAAGATGCAGAACATGGAATCCAAAATGACTCTGCAATATTGCGCTGCAGCCAACTAAAAAGTGCTAATTTCTATTCCTCATTTACATCTATAGTGAAAACAAGCTGGTCTTTCATAGGACAGTGCAAGTCTAACATCAGGCCAAGTGAGTTTCTGATAGGACAACTGTTCAAATGATTTGTTTACATGGGGAAAAATGATAGTAACCTAGAAATTGGAGATTTAAAAGACTCCTGCCTTCATCCTGGTAGCAACTGTGAATCTAATTACATGCCTGTTCTCAGGCTACAGAGATTACTTCTTTTCCCTCCTCAATAAACATAATTCCTTACTATCTTTTCCATACTTCTTGTGCAATTCTTTGTTCAGGACAGAAAGAATCTGGAAAGAAATTATGGGAGTCAAAAACCAGTGACAGCAGGATTGATATTATTCTCTCCATTTTGCAGAAGAAAAAAAAAAAAAAAACTAAGGTTTTTTAAGGTTATATCATATTGCCCAGGGGGCCCAGCAGGATGGCTCAGTGGTCTAAAGTACCTGCTTAGGAAAGCTTAGGCAGCTGCAGGGACCGCGGTTCGATCCGGCTATAAAAATAAATAAACAAACAAACAAAAGTTTTGGAACAAGAAAAAATAAATAAATAAATAAATTATATATATATATATATACATATATATATATGTATATATATATATATATATAATGTTGCTCAGGGTGAGAATTCAAATCTAAGTTTAGCTTTGAGGCCTTGGCCCCTATCACATATAGTATGACTCTTTTATTCATTGTTTGTAAATCTCAGAAATGGAAAAGCATAGTGGTGATATATATCACTGGGTGGATTCTAGTGAGTTCTCCCAAAGAGAAGATAGGACCTTCACTCACCCCAGCTCCAGGTTGTGGTATAAATTCAGTGACTTTGTTTTTTGTTTTGTTTTATTATTAGAACATTGGCTTATCAGATGTTTAAAAGTGAGGATACATTTTAGTTCTTTTTTTAAATTAATTTTAATGAGAAAGAAATAACAATGAGACAGTTTCACACAGGTTAGTAGGATAGTTACAATATCTAATACATTACATATTGTTTTCTTTGTAGTATTTGTTCAGATACAAGATGAAGATTTGATATCTTGCATAAACACTATTTGTACAAATCTTCTCATTGAACTAAGAAACTAACAGTTAATTGGTAGAATTCTCACGTTAACTATATATGCTGATATCTGTGAAGTAAGCAACTACACTGAGGATCACGGTGTGCAATGCTAAAGCCATGCTTGGAACGCCTGTCATTCTGGTCTTCTAGATGTGTGCTGCTTCTAATGTCATATAAATGATTACTACACTCTCTCCCAATAAAACAAATATTATTTGTTTAAAAATAATAATAATAAAAGAATAAGAGACAAGAAAAAAAATGCCATAGGATTATTCCACTACAACTTAGTATATGGATTCAGTGACTCTGATCACAGAAAAAAGAGCTTTCAAGACACACAAATGAGAGTCACAAAGAGGTTTATTATGCAGAATTGTAGAAGTACAGAGAGCTTGGATTATGTATTATGGCCTAGAGCTGGGTATATTTACATGGATTTGGCAGTGTCTTCAAGCTGGGCTATCTAGAAAACTGCATTCCTACTGTGGGCCCATTTGGTGAGCTGTTAGAAAACAAACTTATTTACATGTGAAGAAGGAAGGGCAATTTATGGTAAAGCCTGTGTCTGGGGCCCAATTTACAGCCTTATTGAGTCTTTCAAACCCTTAGGAATTTTTTGGGCTTAGCTTTAGAAGGGAAAAGGCATTGTAAATTTGGGGAACTCTTCTGTCCTAAAGCTTCAGTTTTTTCTAAAAGCACAATTTTTAAATTATGACTTTCTTTTCTTCTACTTATCTTTACTTTATTCTATTCTGCTACCTCAGGTGTACCATATATACTGGTTTTGGCAGAGAGGTCACTTGGAGATCTAAGGTCATAATTTCTGGAGAACAGAGTACTACAGCTCTGTAAGTAGGTGGAGCAAGCCTTACCTGGACTCACCAAATTGTGTATAAGAGATACACAATAAGTTCTCAAGGACTTGAATTATGGAGGATTTAACTATTTAACTCAAAATATTCTCACCTCTTCAGTCTCCATAGGATCCAGCAGTACTGAATTCCAGTTTAAGAAAAATGTCAGACCTCCAGGACCCTCCATTCTGAACCCAGGGTTATCTACATAAAATTTTGCATAATTTTGCATATCAAGTTCAAGACCCTCCTCTTCCCTTAGTTATAGATGATGTTAATTAATTGGCTAGTGCAACCTCCAGCAGTTTTCCCCTCCCTTACCTCCTCTGCCTGGTGACCACCCAAGGTGCAGACCATGCATTCCAGGGAGAATCCGGGCTGTTCTTGGCAAAAAGCAGTTGACACTGCTGCTTATCAGCCTGATCTCTGAGGCTCTGGAGGAGAAAGCCTGCCTCCACCTCGTCGGGAAGAATGACAGTGAGCACCTGCCCCATTGATCCCTGCCCACCCTTCCCGCAGCTCAGTGGCAGAGAGGAGGCATTCAGAAGCCTGTGGACTTTAAATAACAACTCAAGAGAGTAAGAAGGTGGGGGAGAAAAGTAGTCTTGGATTCCCTGCAGAGAAGAATGAAGAGCTAAAGATAGAAGATTGGATAAGAAAATCATAGCCAGACTAGGCTCTGAGTAATAGGACTGTCAAATTTGGTGGGGTTTTTTTTGTTTGTTTGTTTGTTTTGGTTTGGTTTTTTTTTTTTTTTTTTTTCTCCTTTTTGCCATTCAGGAGTTAAAAGCTATGGGATCCAAAGCCCCATAGCGTCTTAGTAAAGGGACAAAGCTATTTGCTTGGAAGGGGACATAAAGTCCCCTGCCAGCAGCTGTAGGGAGGCCAATCATCTAGGCCCGAGGCCTGTATAGTCAACTCTCCAGTGCCTTTGGAAAAGTCTCTCTGACAAGTTACAGAAAATCCTCCCGAATTCCATGCCCATCTATCACCTCTATCCACACTTAGGCAACTGAATGGATGGGGCAGCTGTGGTTTTCCACAGTTAGTTGCCAGAGCTGGCACAAGCCTCTGCTCTCAGTACCTAGAAAGCACAACACAAGCACCCCAACATTCAGTTTCCTCAAACAAGAGAAGGATCCACTTTCCAGCACCTACGATATCTTCCTGCTCAGCCCTAAGACATGAGAATGACGTGAGAGTATTTCTTGTCTTGGAGCTAGAAAATGGGATGTGTAGGAGAGTAAGACCATGTCGTCAAATAGAGTATGGCACTGTAGAGCGCGAGAAGGACTTCCTTTCACCCCTGAAATCAGAATATACCTTTGTATCACCATAAGGCCAATCTTGGAAGAATATTAGCTTTAATTACTTCAAGATATTCTGGAAACACACAAAAAAAAAAAAAAAGTGTGCACAGTGGTCTACAAACATAGAACAGAAGGACTGGCAGACGTACGCAAACCAGTATCTGTAAGGAATTTGACTATACAATTTGTCTTTTGGCATGTCGCTGTCAGTTACTTTGCTTAGTTTTAGGCCCCTGAGATGAAAAGTAAACTATATCCATGGGTCAGGCAAAGCTGACAAGACGGCCATTATTTAAAAGCACTGAAAAGGCTAGGCCCGGTGTTGCATGCCTGTAATCCCAGCACTGGGGAGGCTGAGGCAGAAGGAACACCAGAAGTTCAAGACCAGCCTGGGCTGAGTTCAGACTATCCTGAACAGCCGGGCGTGGTGGCGCACACCTGTAATCCCAGCACTCGGGAGGCTGAGGCAGGAGGATCAGTGGGAGTTCGAGACCAGCCTGAGCTACAAAAGTGAGCTCAAGGCCAGCCTCAACTGCATAACGAGACCCTGTTTCAAAAAGACAAAAAAAAAAAAAAGACTATCCTGAACCACATAGTAAAAGCTCATCTCAAAAAAAAACAAAGAGAAAGCACTGGAAAACTTACAAAGCCAAAGAAGAACAACTGTAAAAGCAACTTTTTTCTTCAAAATGAATAGCAAGTACCATCATTCACATACACCATCACCATTTCTTACCTAATTAATATACAATAAAACAACAGTCATGAATATTAGGGCTGGATTAAATTTTAACATTTATTTATTGCACTCCTAATAAACATCAAGGGACAAAGTTAGGACTAATATTCTCACTTTTTCTCTTCCTACTACCAAAAAAGCATATTCTAACTTCCTTTACTCTAATTTCTTCCCTCCTACTCTTATTTAAAAAAAGTCTGAAAAAAGAAAAAAAGAAAGAAAGAAAGAAAGTCTCTACCTTGGCTGTGCTTCTTCCTTGGAGCATTTAAGAATCAAATTTGGGGGAAAAGAGTAGGAAATAACAAGAAATAAAAAAGACATACATACCAAGGCTAACCCTGAAGGCAGCAATTTTTCAGAAAATGTAAAAGATAGCCACTGCGGAGGGCCAAGAAAATATGAGAGAATTCGTCAAAAAGAGGAAAATATATAGAACTGTTGCTGTGCTTTGTGTCCAATTCAGGATTTTTGAATCATTACAAAGACTAGAGATTTCATAAAATTGGCTCTTAGTTCCTAGGCTATATCTCTGAACTACAACTTTGAGACTATACCACATGTGGTCACAGCTTCAATAGATATACACTAGCTAATCCCTCTTAGCTTGTAGTTGTGGGGTTTTTGTTTTGTTTTGTTTTGTTTGTTTTTGCTTTTTTTTTTAATGTACTTGGTATAGGGTCTCACTACACAGCTCAGACTCATAGTGATCCTCCTGCTTTCAGGCACCCCAGCGCTGGAATCAAAGGTGTGCACCACCACACCCAGTCTCTGTGGCTGGCTCAGTGCATCTAGGGGCTGGACCTGAACAGCATGTGGTGCTGGCAATCAAACTCTGGTCCCTGCACCTGCCTAAGCAGGCGTGTGGTCCTCTGAGCTGTCATGCCAGCCCTTAGCTTATAGTTTTTAAAATGCAACTAGAAGAGAAATTGGAAATTTTAGATTGGAAGGTAAATTGCTCTTCAGCTGCATCTTCTACCCATTATCCCCACCTCCATGACAAAGAGTCATTTAGTGCTAATATCTTCTTCCTTGTATGAGTTGGACAATGTTGTAGTTGCATATGCAACCAGTTTTGTTAATTAGATTTCCCTCACTGTGAAAAATACCAAAGGTAATCAATTAAAAGAGGGAAAAGGGGCCCGGCGGGATGGCTCAGTGGTCTGAAGCGCCTGCTTGGGAAAACTTGGGCGGCTTCTGGGACCATGGTTCGATCCCCGGCACCACATGCTGCGCTGGCCCTGCCCTCGGGGTGGGCTGAGCAGGCCATGAAAATGAGTGAATAAACAAACAAAGGTTCTGAAACAAGAAAAAATAAATAAATAAATAAAATTTAAAAAAAAAAAAAAAAGAGGGAAAGGTTTATTTTGGTCCACAGCTCAAGGTTTCAACCCGTGATTGCTTGGCCCTGCTGCCCTGGGCCTGTGGCAGCACGATCCATCATGGCAGGAGTATGGGACAAAAAAATCAGCTCACCTCATGCTGACCAGGAAGCAAAGTGAGGGAGGACGTGGCCAGAGTCCCAGTACCCTTCCCAGACACAAGTCCAATTACCTAACTTCTTCCAAATGGTCCTCACCCCTTAAATGCTCCACCACTCCCAAGTAGTATCACAGGCTGGGGACCAAGCTTTCAACACATGAATCCCTAAAGAACACTTCAGGTCCAAACCAGCACTGGCTAAGTCATTTTGTGAAAGCAAACTAATTTAATAGTAATAGATTGATATTCCCAGGGGTCTGTGTTTTCAGCTTCCTTCCCAATCTGACTATATAGGTTAAATGAAATGCAAAGCTGTTATAAATGATAAGGAGCTACATGAATACAGTGTCTCTTGCAAAGGATCTTAGGCTACAAACTGCAGAAAGACACAAAGGCCTAAAAGGACAAATCAAAATCATTCTTATTCAGACTGCTATCAGAGCATCAAGAAAACCGAAGCAAATATATTTTGCTTAAGTATAAGCCTCTGAGGTTTCTTTGTCTATAGATCTGGGAGAAAAGACCATATATTTAAAGATTGGAGGTTGATTCCCTGGGGTCTTACATGGTCATCCTTCATTGAGATTTCCTGTTCCTGGTGATTTCTCAGTTTGTCACATCTCTGTACTCACATTTTGTTCCTGCCCTGAGTGAAACTGAATGTGTTTTTTCTATTAAGGTTCCAAAAATGCTCCACATTAAAGCTGGTGGGAATTAAAACAGACTTTACCTAAAGTCTGGGAATTGCTGAGGAAGTCATGTTGTGACAGGGAAAGATATCTCCCAATCTGTTAGATGTCAGATGTGTTAAATTCATCTCTCCCAAATACTGAAGAATGAATTTCAAATATAAGGGGGATTAAGCATAGCAAAGGTTTATTGTGAGCAAGCTCTTGAGAAATAGGAAGGATCCCAAAGATGGGTCACTATGGGGGCTCTTTGTCCAAGGACATTTTATATGGCAAAATCACCCAATGAGGGCCAGCCAGATAGCTCAGTGGACTAAAGCACCTGCTTAGGCAGAGCTCAGGGGCCTGGGTTTCATCCCCAGCACTGTAAACTGTGCAGGCCCCGCCCCTGGAGAAGGCTGAGACAGTGATTGGGGCCTGGTGGCCCATGCCTATAATCCCAGCACTTGGGAGGCTGAAAACAAGAGGATCACTACAAGTCTAATCTATGTAGTGAGACCCTGTAGACCCTGTACTAAATACATTTAAAAGAGAAATCACCATATGAGTCAAGCTACAATCAACCAATAGGATTACAAGTATAGTCACTTAACTAATATTTATGTAATAGAGAAGTATAGCATGCAGCTAGGGTATATGGTTAGCATCATTAACTTTGGCTTATCTGTCATTTCAAACATGAAAAGAGCAAAGGAATTTTTGGGAAGGGATGGGAGAATGACAGAGTGACAGGATATGTTCTGGTACCCCACGTATGCATCTGATGCCTATCTGGATCTACTGTACCAGGTTATGCTAATTACAATGTAACCTCAAATTGCTGCTATCTCTAGGGAACCTCAAAGTCCTGGCTGTTGTGTCTCTTCAGTCTGGCCCTCTTCCAGTGCACCTCCAGCCACAATTCTGCAGTGAGTCCCTCTAGAGCCCAATCTCTGACAGCCTACTAATTTTTATCATAGCGTTACAAACACTTTAAAACTCCAGCTTCTGGGCTCTTTTCACTTCAAAATCTTCTTCATTTAATGCCTGTCCTCAAAATACCTCTTCCCTATCATCAGATGGCTTTCTTCTGGCCAATATTCCTTCTCCCTCTTTTGTGTTTTCTCACTGGCACTGGGCAGAGCCCTTCTGATCTCCTCTTGTCCCATCTTCTCTCTAAATCATTCTCTAGAGGTGGGGTGGGGAGGTCCCTTTGACATCACATATGCCATTGGCTGGTTTCCTGAATCAAGAGTCAGCACAATCTTCCTTTGTTGTTTGTTGTACAGATTTTCTTTCTTCCTGCTTTACTCTCTCTCTCTCTCTCTCTCTCTCTCTCTCTCTCTCTCTCTCTCTCTCTCTCTCTCTCTCTCTCTCTCCTCAAAGGAGAAGGAGGAACTGGAAGGGACTCTTGAATTATCCAGTCTGTTTCTTCAGCTTAGTGCTTCCTCAGGGCTCCCACTGCTGGAAAGAGCCGGAGTGCACTTCAGCTTTCCTGCAGTTTTCCATGTCTGTGTAATGAGAGAGAGAGAGCAGCTGATCCCTGGCTTTTAGAAATCCAGCAAAATAGCCAATAGCTTAAATGTGCAAATTGAAGTTATTACCTTGGCCCAAATTGGGTCAATGGCTAATTAAGCGACTCTGCAGAGGCGCACTTCATACCAGAGTGTCGCTCCCTCAGCTGGGAGAACAGCTACATAGATCAGCCACCAGGATCTATCCCAACCTATTTCTTAACAGTTAACTCTAAAAGTCAGGACATAGGGTCCTTCGTTCAGAATTTTAAGCAATTACAGAAAATCATGCTATGGAGAAGGTAAGAATAAATCTGTATTGAAACTTTGAGCACTCCATCTGTCAACTACTTCCAGCCCCTTTTGTAGCAAGGAAGGATGGTTGGACAGATGGATGAATGGATGGATGGGTGGACATTCATATGCAAATGAGATTGCAATATCTTTTTCAGGTTATTTTCAGGAGTTACTGAATATCTGAAATAACTTAATGATATTGCCGGCCATTTTTTCTTTCTTTCTTCAAGCTTACTTTCTTTCACAAACAGAAGAGATACACTAAATTTTCCAGAAACGCAGACTCTTGTGTATTTCTAAAAGGCTGCCACTGATAGACCTTCTGTAGTTGCAGAGGACATCTCTTAAGAACAAGGCAAAAGGTCAGCCCTGTCCCCTCCTCCAGTAGTTCCCACCCCAGGACTCCTCTCTCCCAGATTCCACATTTGCCATCCATCCTTTCCACCCTGTCCTTTTAATCCTAAAGTGGTACTTGTTAAAGGCTCTGTGACCACTCCAGCTATTTCCTTTGAGGCTGATGACACTGCAGCCGAAGCTTCATTATTATGCTAATCAAGCTTGGTCTGAGCTGCTTTCATGACTGCCACATTAAAGCATCCCACGGAGGAGAGGCCTCCAGAGCCACTTACTGTGCTGAGTGAATAGTAATAAGGAACGGGGAGGGGGTTGTTTTTGAACCTGGCCATCAGGTAAAGGGGCCTTGCTTTCAGTGCCATAAACAAGTAAGTAAACAGCTAGCCAAACTAGCAAGCAAATTATAAAACACAAAGGAGAGGAAGCAAAGTTTCAGAGGAGGGAGAAAGGAAGGAGATTCTTGCTCAGCGCAAATAACTTCCATTGTAGAGCTCGCATTGCTTTTGTCAAGCTGAGGATAATTATCCCCATTTCAGAGACAAGGAATTCAGGCCTCATTATTGTTAAGAGACTTATTCAGGGCTGATGTCGCTCCTCTGTGATAGGGCTTTACTCCATTTTGGCATGCAATGACAAAGCCAGAAACCGAGTTGGGGCAAACTGCTCCAGTTAAGAAATGAGATGGCAGTGGGGCTCAGAAAGCAGCACGCGGGAAGTGTGGTATTTGCTTGCTTTGAAAAAGAAAGCAGTCTCAGAACCAAAGCCTCTCTGACCTTGCAACTCGCACATCCAACAGTTCCAAATGCAGCTCTTGTCTCCTACCTCTCCCGAAGGGCTAGGAAGAGCTTTCTCTCAAGTTCCCTTATCAAACTAAAAAAGTTCCTCCAGAAGGAATGCAATCTTATCTACCGAGAAAGAAAACAAGAGCTAGGCCCACATCCACTGACCTCTGTTCTTTGCTTTGGGCCCATTAACCTCCCCTCAAAATCATTTGCTAAACTTACCTACAGATCCTAGTTCCTACTCCTGAATGAAGAAGGATCTACAAGCTTCTGAATCTCATTAGGAAATTGAGTGTCTAGTTTCTCATGATACTACATGCACATAATATATCTGTCTTCCTTGTCTCTTCTTAATCTCTCTATTGTTCAGCCGTATCATCCAACTCAATTACCCCATCTTCAGAAGATGAAAGTGATATAGGAAATGATACAGCCCTTCCAAGTGATATAAGGGAAATATATTATAACTCCCAACCTGCTAGATATCTGACATAAGTTTGTGTTTCTCAAAATTCTAAGGAACAAAGGAGGTGAAGAGTTGGAAGTATTTACTGAAGGGGAGAGATATAGATCTGGGAGGCAGGAGGATTCCTGGGTGAGTGACTGAGAGCCCCAGTTTTCAGGGGGATGTTTTATAGAGCTTGTACGCATTTGGATACAACATGAACTAAAACTATCACGAACCAATAGATTATAAGTATAGCCAGGGAGGTAACATTGATCCAGTGAGAAAATAAGTCACATAGCAAGCGCACACGGGAAAAAAATGACTTCTCAGGAAGGGATGAGTCTGAGGATCTTGACCACCTTTGACGTGACTGATGTCTACTGAGACTTTATAAGACACTTATCTTAGGCTTTGGAGAAGCATGGATCACTAGTTGTGGCATCTTTATCTTCTGGCCTGCCCTCCAACACATGTGCCTCCCGGCATAACCGTAATGAGTTTTACTTTGCACTGGCTGTCTCAGCCCAGCCCTAGCTGATTGCTGATTTACGGTTTCTGCCTCATTTCCTTGTCTATACTAGAAGGACACTTCCATTCACCCCTACAATGTGACAGAGCAGACTTGACTTGGATGCCTTCAAAATTTGAGACCTTAGGAACAGACATGGTGCACGAATGTCTTATGTCCTGATTAAAAAGTATTAAATAAGCCCCGTATATACTCTGGTTAGTTTTCAATGGAAATACCAGGTATCGCTTCTCTCTTTCTTCTCCCACTGAAAACCAAGAAACTGGCTAAAGAAGGTCTGGGCCCCTCCCTACACTGCATGTCAGGGCCCCACCAGAAAGGCTCTTAACAATTTTCATACTCCTACTTCCAGCTCAAAGGAGATGCAGTTCTGGAAAAAAGCATTGCTTATTGGGGCTCCTATGAGTTAAAGAGGACTATAGCATTCCACCTATTTCTCACTGAGAAGCTTGCTGATCTCAAACCTTTCCAATCTAATATGCACACCCTTCATTTATATTGCCTACATGGTAGAAGGCTTCCAAATAGAGAAACAGTGTCTCTCCAATGGGGCATTCTGAGAGTCATTACCAGTTTCTTCTTCTCTTGCTGGCAGAAGCCTAACCATTGCTCTTCAGATGCTTACAGCAAATCCCTCTCCTTTGCCTGTGTCTTCAGCCAAGTACATTCCCCTCCCATGCCAAGGGCCATCTTCAACTTCGATAGTTTAAGCCAATTGTGTTGATTTGATCCACTTGACAGTGACAGAATAAGACCTAGGCATCTCACAAAAACTCTGGACCAAGATATGAGAAGACCATTGTAAGTTCCTAAAAAAAAAGTCTCAGGTGTTCAACAAACTGACACAGCTAGGGACTTTATCCTCTTCCTGCACTGAAATGTAAGCAATGCTTTGAGTTGTGGTAGCTAGAGGTAGAAGCAGTCACATAGATTCTCTTAGTCACTTTTCTCCTCCTGGGGCAAAATACACACCACCTAATACAGAAAGGAGAGGTTGATTTTGGGCTCATGACTTGAACATTTCATTCCATGGTCAAGAAGCAGAAAGAGATGGGAGGAGCCAGGGAGATGTGCCCTCCCAGGTCATGCCCCCAGGGACCCTTCTTTGCAGACCAGATCCTACCTCCTACTGGTACATTCAGTTATAGTGTCACCATGACCCAAAATCCCGCCACCACCCCTAAAAAGAAAACATATAAGGCTTTGGTTGGGGGAAATCTAGAGCTGCACTATACCTAGATAAAGCCAAAAGAATCATGAAAAGGGTTACAGGAGCCTGGCATCCCTGAGTTGCCATGAATTCCAGAGCTACCCACTTCCACTTCCTTGTTATATGAGATAATGAAATTCTTATTGATCTATAGGCCATTTTTATCTGTATGTCCTAACACCTGCAAACAAAACTGTCTTACTAAGCCCTTGCTGTTTTGGAACGGAATTTTTCTTGTGTTTGAGTAATCAGTACCCTTACTCCATAATAAGCTAAACTAACTGGCATACTCATATGATGGATCTCATGCACTGTGCAGATACCATATATGATATAGCCTAGGGACATCACAGCTATTTTACTTCATGTAAGTGCACACTATGATGTGCGCACAATGACCAAAAATCCTAAGCACACATTTCTTAGAACACGTCTGTGTCACTGTGCATGACTTCAGTTCTACTTTAGTACCAGGGATTGATCTGAGGTACATATGTGAGCAAAATCTGCCACTGAAATGGGGGTCGAGGTCATCTGAGGGCTTGGGGAAAGGTTTCTTGCTTTAAGAGAAATAAAAGACCTGAGGAGAAAAAGAACTTCTTCCCTGGCTGTACTCCCTCACATTTGAGAGCCCTGTGCTTGGAGCTGCAGCACCTGTCTTACAACTGTAAGGGACAAAGAGCTCAGCAGCGGGCTAATGTGCTGAAATTGATGGATTCTTATTGCGAGAGGAAATTCACATTGAGTTTTCAGTCACATACCATGTAATGATGAGGTTTCCTTCACCTTATCATTTAGAAATGAATTATTTATTCCTAAGTATTTGTGAATTGTCTGTCCAGTTCCTTCCAAGAACTCTGAGTGAGAAAGGAGATGGTATAGCAGGCAGATAAAGGACCACATAGACATTCAGATCCTGACCTATCTAGGCCACAGAATAAGTGAGTGTCAAGTAAGGATGCACTATTAATACTTGTGGCAATTACAAATTACAGTGGTGCTTGTGAGTTTTATTTTATTATGACTTCTGTTATGTTCTTAATTTAACCATCACTAAATTTTTTATAAGGAAGGAGGAAAGCAAGGACGGACTAAGAAAGCCTGTAAAATGCATTACATCTTTAAACTTGGCTTTCATGATTCACATGCTTATAAAATGCTTTCATGAATATCAAATCCCTCACACTCCTCCCCTCTCCCCCAAATAGAAGAAAATGAGAAAAAGGAAGTGGTTACGATTCCATTTGCTTTATTTTTTAAAAATAGTTTAAATTCTGTTAAAATGTGAATGGACTCATTAGCATATATGTTGCATATATGCAGGGTAGGTGTTGGGCAGAATATTGCCAAGGACCACTGCTCTGTACCCAAATGATGGTGGAAATGGGGACAAGAAGGGGCCTAAGGAGATCTCTTTAAAGGAGCAATGATCACTTCAACTTAGCCTAGGCAGGTTCTTGACATAGTAATGCAGAACAACATTTCAGGATGTGTAAGAGTGATCATCTGACTTATTAAGCAGAGTTGGAATGCAAGAAAAAATGGAGAAAGACTTCAGCTTGAAGAGCACAACACTGGTGAAGACCCAACTGGGCCATCCCCAAAAGGAAGCGATGCCTTTTATGGTGCCGTTGCTGTGGTTAATGCCAACCATTGTTTCAGTTCTGATTTTGGAAGATGATTTTGGAAGATGATTTTGGAAGATTTTTTATTCATTCATTTATTTATTTATATTTGCGGCCCGCTCAGGGGCAGGGTTGGCGCGGCACGTAGTGCCTGAGATCGTAGGACAGTCCCTTTGCCCTTGCCTAATTTAGCCTAAGCAGGAGCTGTAGACCGCTGAGCTACCTCGTGGATCCGCAAATTTTAAACTAGTTTAACTATCAGAGTTTGATTTTTTTTGTTTTTTTCATCTCAAGCTGCTTTTCCAAGGAAGGCAGCTTCCTTCTTGCTGTCAAAGTGGTGGCCAGGTGACTATGAAGAGGTCTTTATCACTTGAAGTAGCAGTCTGATCTCCATGAGATGACTGTTCCAAAATGTAGCACTCTTGGCTTTGCAGAAACTCTGCTAAAATCCAACCACTCACTAGTAATCAAACGTCCCTGTGAGTCTCTTAGCACGCTCAGTCTTGAAGGCAGACAAGATAGGTCATGCGAATGTAGGGTTAATCAGTCTTGCATTACCAGTTTTTTGGACAGACACTCTCTAAATGTTAACACGGCTATGTGCAGAACTGAGCAGGAATTTGACATGTCTCCAGCGTAATAAAGGAGATAGATATAAGGTGGAGATCAAGCTTTGTTCTGCCTTTAGCTACCCATTAGGTATCTGGCATAATAGGATTTTACAAGGGAATAACATTTAATGCAGGATACATAATCCACATGATTATTTTATAATATTCACCCAAAGAGTCATGTGCAGAAGAGTTCCAGAAACCTATGCACACACTACAGACTCAAAGAACCCAGCTGATGACCTGGATCCCACGGCAATGTTCTGCACAGGTTCAGCTGCAGACCTAGAGCCCATAGCAATGTCTTCCACAAGTCCAGCGAGGGGTCTAGAGCCCATGACAATGTCTCATTCAAGTCTGTACCAAGGATCTGAATCCTTGACATGGGGGAAGGCTCACTTGTCAGTTGAGGAAGTTAGAAGGTCTACACTGGCAGGACGAACAATCTGTGCCAGGAGGCTAGGGATCTGCACTGGAGCCAGGAAGCAAGGCTCAAGGTAAGGTTCAAAGCTCCCACAGAGAGAAATTCTGATATCCTCAGCAATAGCAAGGGCCAAGATCCGCAAAAATGAGAACAGCTGGATTCATATCAGGAAAAACAGCATAACAGGCTTCACCAAGGGAATCAACAGTACAACATCTTCCCCTCCGGTTTTCCTTTTTTATGCTGTTAGTAAAAATCCTCGGTGAGTTCTCCACACCCAGCACCTTGCTGAGACAGTTCAGCCCAGTGTTGCAAGTTGCCCATCGGTTAGTCCACCACAGCATCTGTAGACCCAAATGAAGAGTCACTCTCTTTCATGTAAACAGCTTTCGAGTTCCTGACTGACTCAAGGGGAAAACACATGTTTTAATGAGTAATAGACTAAGAACCTGGTAGTTACTGTGTTTTGTCCCAGTGGCGGTCAAAATGGTCAAATAGTGGCTGTGTGACTATCTCACAGCCTGAGTTGCTGTTCATCAGTTCCTACCTAGAAGGACAAGTTGCATCTAGCCCTTCCAGTCCAAGCTGGAGAAATTATAATTTCAATTAAGAAGAGCTTGTGTGACTGCCACTGCTCAATAACCAATACAGTGATTCCAGATAGACATAATAAACTAACACAGCAAGGTCTACAAAAAATGTATACATCAGAGAAAATGTATTCTTTAGAGAAAAAAAAAAACTTCCATGAGCATTTTCATACTAAATTTGTTGAGACATCATGAGATTCATGCCAGATACCTTTGGCTCCCACAATTACAAAAGATGCTCAAAGTGGTGGTCCTTAGCTTCCAGGCATTTATTAGTATGAAGAACTCCTGCTTGGGTAACCTTGGTCCACTGAGATTGCTGCACATACATTTTCAGTTTCTTCTCTAAAGGCTGGCAGTGTATTGGGTTTGCTGTGATGTATGACATTCTCTAGGGCCTCCATACGAAGGTAACACCATCTGTTGAAAAAAAAAAGTTTTTCTTTTTCTGATGTGTGTATATATTTTGGCACTATCTATCTATCTGTCTGTCTATCTATCATCTATATGTCTGTATTCTTTATCTTCTTTTCCAGTTAGAAAGAAATATCACTTGAGTTGAACCGTGTGACATGATTTGGGCCAATAGAGTTGATTCCTAGGTCATCATAGGGTTTCTGTAACAGTTAAACTCAGTTGTGTCAACTGAGTTAGATCTCCAGCACCACAGACTGCGCCAGCCCCACCCCTAGGGCACGCTGAGTCAGCTATAATATAAAAATAAATAAATGAAAATAAAATTTTAGATATATGATATAAATATAGATGATATAGATAAGATATATAGATGTAGATATAGTTAGATATAGGTATAATGTAGGTATAGATGTAGATGTCGAGATATAAATATAGATATAATATAGATAGAATCCTCTCAAAAATGAACATCTAATTCCTGGTACCTGTCAGTGTAACCGTATTTGGAAATAATGTCTTCACAGATATAACATAAGACCATCCTCCACTCAAGAGGGCGCTAAATGTGAAGACTGGCAAGAAAAAGAAGAGGGTGACATAAATACAGTGACACGGAATAGACGCCACATGAAGGCAGAGACAGAGAGCAGACTGATGGCATAAACCAAGAAACATTTGCAGCCACCAAATCCAGGAGAAAGCATTGGGGTACATTGCCCATCAGAACCTCCAGAAGGAACACGCCCCACTAACACCTCCATTTTAGACCTCTAGCCTGCAGAGCTGAGAAGGAATAAACTTGTGTGGATTTTAATCATCCAGCTTGTGATACTCTGTTACAGCAGCCCTATAAAGTAGTCCATATTTTCCAGTTCGGAGATTATTCTTGAAAACATCGGTTTGACTAGAATCAGTTCTCTCCACCATATGATTTTTGGGTTGAATTACAGAGAAATTAAATTTATGTTAAAAATGAAGAATCCCTTGGAGATTAAAGTAAGGCACAGTACTCAAAATCTCAAATGCTTTTTCTTTCCTTTTTTTTTTTTGGTCTGGGTGAGGACTAAAACACTCCAAAAAGGAATATTTAAAGAATAACCCTTCAGCCTACGTTGATGGACACATTAGGAGTACTGGAATGGGAGGCTGTAATCCCAAGGAACAATTCTCAACCAATAACTGACTGCATATAAACACCCCACACTGAGTGCCACTTGATTAGATATCTCTTAAGGATGTGCTACACTACCTCCCAGAGGTTCCAGCACAAATAATCTGCTCAATCCATACTTTTACTGGC